>OY730175.1:262736-476448 GCA_963422465.1 Lichina pygmaea | reverse complement strand
TCAATCCGCGTCTCTCGAACAGAAAGCCATGATGTCCCTGGCCCCTCACAACATGCGCATCGAAGAAGCCATGCCAACCGATGACCAGCCCTACCAAGCTACATACCCCACCTTCGCAGCGACACAGCCACAAGCGACGCTCCCGATGGCGCCGTCAATACAGCCAGCCCAGGTATCTCTGCCACCAGATGTCAACATGGTCGTGGACGGACCCGTCTTCGACGCCGCGCCGGCGGCCGAGGAGGGTGACGAAGCACAACGGATCCGTGAACGGGCCGAAGAACGAGCCCGCGCTCGACAAGCGCAGACTGAAGCCAAGGGAGCCACTGCCCCGATGAAGATCAGAAGCGACTACGTGCCTCGCGCGGCGGCGAACCGACGAGGGGTACAGATGGCGTTGTGTCCGAATTGCAAGCAACAAATGCCGTTCAACGAGTTGGACGAGCACATGCGGAGTACGGTTTAGCTTCTTTATTTGGTCTTTTGAAATTCCCTTGACGGCTTCTGTCACTTGGGATTCCTGCCTCGTCAATCGTATGAGCGACAAAGCTAACATACCACTTCCGCCTGTGATAGTCGAACTGCTCGATCCACGCTGGAAAGAACAGAAAGCAAAGGCCGACTCTCGCTACGCGACAACAAACCTGTCGACCCAAGACGTGGCCAACAACCTGAAACGACTAGCCAGTCAAAGAAGCGACGTCTTCGACGCGTCCATCTCTGGGCCATCGTCAGCAGCACCGCCTGCTGGGTCAAAGTCCTCGGCAGCGACTACCGCCAAAGCTGGCACCGCAACCCCTGAAGGAACAGGCAGCACGACCGATGACGATGCCGCGCGACGAAAACGCGTCGCTCTACCGGGTGCGGTCTACTACGACGGCCTGCCCGAGACACGCGACGCCTTCCTGCGCGCACAACAGCACCTGCCGCCGCAGCATATGCAGAGTGCCAACGTCGAGGAGCAGATCCGAATGCTTCACGAGAAGTACGGGAAACCCAACGTGGAGTCTGGGTGACGCCGTGCATGTGGCAGTAGGAGTATCTTCACAAGATGTATAATCTACCGGCTGACGCGTTCTTCATGACCGTCTTCGATTGCTCGTGTGGTCATTGTTTTGGAGGTCTGCCGGGTAGAGTCTTGGCCCTTGTCGCAAGAGATAATGCAGGTCTCGCCCTGGCAGACAATTTCTGTCGTGTGATAATAGCCACTGCCTGTATTGTGCCATTAGACGATACTTGTCTTGTTCTACAGTATCACATCGAGGCCGAGATCTTGTTCTTATTGTAGGCTTGACAATCAACGATTGAAGGAACTAAATCCTCGACTTCACGTGATCTGAAGCAGTCTTCAATCAATTCACTCGATTCTTGTGTTACAATCTGGGTCCTCTCTCGATAACTGTCTCAGCGAGTAGACGTGGAGAGTGAACTAGCTCGATACGAAAGAAGATCGTCAACGGCACTGGCCATCATAGGACTGATCAGACCGGTCGTATCTCAGGCAAAAGTCATCAAGTAGGCGAGAGCTTCCCTCAGCCCCCCACTTATCACATATGTATTGACGATGCCATTCCAGACATACTGTACTACTTGGCTACGTTAGGATATCTTGCCGGCTTGCATCACGATTTCTTGTGACGATGACATCACTCACTCGAGCGGCCGTCTTTTGGCACACGATTGAATACGATCCCAGATCGCGGAGCTCTGGCCTCGGAGGAGCCGACTGTCCGAATGCTGCCATCGATGCAACGATGCTTGACCAACATCCACAACCGCCTTCAGGGCCCTGGAGCCTCGATACGGGAACTCGCAGATGGCGCGAAGAGCAATTAAGCTTCATGCCTGCCTTTGACACTCGAAGCCTCTCTCCAGGCAGCTCCAGTTCGGCGGCCGAGTCACCGTCGACAAGCCTCGGCCCGACTGACTACGCTGTTCCTCCCATCGCCCTCAGCCGAAAGCGATCACGTCCGTCTGGGTCTGACGCGGATGAGCAGGACGTGGGGCCTGGAATGCCGCCAGGAAAACGGACACGGAGCTCTCAAGAGGATCTACGACCGATCATGCCTTTTTCGACGAAGGAGGCACCCCAGACCTCAGGCGCACCAAATGCCGACCTGGATGCAGAGGCACTGCTACCAGCCCTATCGCATCTATCACTCTCTCGGAAGCGACGAAATTTCCGTCGAGCGAAGTCTAAAAGGAAACTACAGCGGCGCTCGAATCCCTCAGCAGCTGTGCCGCGCGCAAAGAAGTCACGGCGTCGTGCAGGATCGGACCAGGGGCTCGGGTCGGTGTTCGTTCCGGCCGGCGAAGACCAGCTACTCCGACGGAGTGCAAGACTCCAGGGCAGACTTCCGCGAAGGCCCCCGAAGGCGCTGTTCAAGACACGCATCCGAGAGCAAAAGCTCGACTTTATGGACTTCAGTCATCAACTGGAAGTGCGCTTTTCACAGCTCGGCATCAGCACACCCAAAGACTGGGCACACAAGGTCACGGTGCGCCCCTAGTGACCTTTTGACGGGGGAGGACCTATGCTCGTTGCGCTTTACGGTACATACTTCCGTACGTATCTACATACGTACCGGCTCGGTTGAAATGCAAGGTCTCATGGTATCCATGTCGAAATGCGGGGAAGAAAAATCCTTTCTACGATGTTGAATAGAAGAACAACAGCAATCCCCTCGTGAACTTGCAAACGGTGTTTAATTCTTCCACTAGCGACTAGATGCCATAGTGAGGGCTCAGCTCATTTGGACTTTGCACCTCTATCTTCCTCTCCGTCTTATCTAGCTTACAGACTGATTGAAGGGCTAAGATGGCAATGTGTTTCACCACCACGAGGCTGCTGACTAATCCGATGAACTGCAGCAGCTTGTTCTTCGCACAAGCAAACGCCATGAGATGTTTGACGAACATTTGACCGCGCCCTCATACGTAGACGAATGCAACGCAAACACTTTATCATACGATGTCGGACGAAATTGTGACTACACCAGCTCACGAAGTACGAGATGGTCGGTAATGCAAACACGCTGCGATGTCCGACGGAGTTGCGACCATGTGAGCGCTACTGACACAGTCATGTGGAGTCTGGAGATGCGATGTCCGACAGAAGAGGGACTACTACGGAAGGCTAGGTCCCTCTTCCGTCGAACATTGCGGGTCGACCGACCGCATGACTAGCGCATTCAGGCTTCGACGTCGTGCCCCCTCATCTCCTCCAAGTTGTGCTAGTGGTCGCTCTTCCGTCCAATGTCGCATGTCGACTGACTCCATGACTAACGCACTCGGACTTCGCCGCCGTGCATGACTAGCGCTCTTGCCCCTCTCATCGAATTCCTTTACTGGTCACTCTTCCGTTGGACATCGTTAGAATGTTTGTATGCAGTCATCTGATGATGTAATTCTGCTGTACTCGTAGCTCCCCATCACGTGCTGCCATCAGCTCTGATCTTCAAGACACGACAGTACCTTATTCCTGCACGATGTTGGGAGACAGCGAGCACACGGCCTTTTCTGAATGGGCACAAAGTCGAGGTGTTCGAGTCTATGATGTAGCCCCGGCGAGCTTTCCAGGACGCGGACTAGGCATCGTCTCGAGAAACCCGATAGAAGTGCGGCGATGCCCGTGTTGTCGGCTCCAGCAAAGTACACCCTCGCTGATGGCCGGGACAGGCCGGTGCCGTCCTCATGTCTGTACCAGCTCCCGTCGTCGTCACCGCAGCATCCGCCCCAGCGGATGTGTCTCGTGCGATTGGCGATATCACCGTGCACGGCCTCCTGGCGGCCAGCTTGGCCTTGGATGCTCAGGACGACAGCTCCCGATGGCGTCAGTGGCGAGCAATGTGGCCGTCCAAGCACGATTTCCGGCAGAGCCATCCATTGCTCTGGGATCCGAAGCTACAAAATCTCCTGCCACCCGCTGCCAAAGGTTCTGCATACCGGCCCGGAATGGCCTTGTTTTCCATCTGTTGAAAGCCTGGCTGATAGGTCGAGTCGCAAGATATTCTGAGGGAGCAAGAGCAGAAGCTCGCTCAAGACTTCGAGGCCGTGTCAATCCCTTACCCAGATGTGGCCAGGCAGGACTACACATACCATTGGCTCATCGTCAATACTCGTTGTTTCTACTACGTTCGTCCCGGGACCAAGGACAAGCATAGCGTACCCCCGAACGATCGTATGGCACTTTGCCCATTTATGGATTACCTGAACCACGCCCAGAGTGGAGTGAGTGGCTCTACCGGATACCTCCTTTGAGCCTGTATTCTGAGCCAGGTAGCTTAGTGCGCCGTGAACTACGACACGGAAGGCTTCACCGTTACAAGTGATCGATCATATGGTGAAAAGACCGCCCTGGACAATGGTCGACCGTGTTACTAAGATATCTGTGTGTTCAAGAGCCCGGCGAGGAAATATCCATTTCATATGGCAGCCACAGCAATGACTTGCTGCTGACCGAGTGTCTGTGCTTTCTTCCCCCGTGTTCCCCTCCCCTATTGATACCGAACAGATGGCTTCATTCTGGAGAACAACCGAAACGATGCCGTCCCGCTCGACCATGTGATGCTCCCACAATTCTCCGTCGAGCAGAGAGAACGGCTCAAGGCAGCCGGTTATTTAGGGTACGAACATCTCAACATGTTCTACACCTCAATCTCGACCGAAACAATCCCTTAATCCCATCGTTTCCAGAAAATACGTCTTGGACCGGGAAGGCGTCTGCCACCGGACCCAGGTCGCTCTTCGACTCCTTGTCGGTGTACCCCATGGAGCATGGCGATCCTTCGTCGACGGCGAGACGGACGGATCCGAGAACCAGGTGCTCGTCAAGGCTCGCCTCACGCTCATCCTGCGTGACCTCGAAGAGCAGGCCCGTGTCGCTCTCGGAGGCATAGGCGATCTTGCGGGTGACACCGTCGAGAATACTGAGTACAATGACACCGCCAACGACAGTGAGGGCCAAGACGACCAAAGTCACGGCTCACGCGCCTACGCCATCGAGCTTCTACGCAGGCGATGGGAACAGATTGTTCAAATAGTGCGTGGTGCTCTCGACGGTCTCGATCTCCAGGAAACGTGGTGATCTGCCAGAAGGTGATGCCTGCTCATGGACGAGAGGCTCTCCTAAGAAGATCTCGTAAGGTCTGATCTTTCTTTTTTATCTATTGTTTTTTATTTGTTGTTACTTTTTATTTCCAGTCTGTGATCTTGTCAGTCAAACAATACGTACCAGCTGGAAGCGAAAAAAACAGGGCATTACCAGAGGGAGAGAAGGGGGGGAGCTACAGTATTTGGTGATGTAGCATACCTTAAACGTGACCCGACATCGCAACCCCCCCCCCCCCCCCCCCCCCCCCCCCCCGCCCCCCTCCCTCTCTCTCTCGCTGGCCTTTGCGGGAGATCGAGTAAAGGTATCTCCGGTTTGGCACTGCTGCTGCTGCTGCAATGTCATTCGTTCATTTTGTTCATTCATTGCTCCAATCGTCCATCTTGCCACTCACGGAACGCGAGGGGTTGCCGTGGTGGGGTCGTCGTACTCTACTTGGGTGTGCAGCGAGTTTGAGCCGTCAAGAGCCGTCAGAGCCGTCGTCGTCCAGGGTCCACGTCTGCCATGCCAATCATCTCGTCGTACGCATACTCGCCGGCCGAGGCGTACATTCGCCTGAGCCTGTCCTCGCCGAGGGTCTTGATGCGAGCCGAGGCGTGGTGGCATCGGCTCCACCAGGCCGAGTGCAGGCGCTCGTATTCGTCCTCGAGCTTCTCGACCACGAGGGTGTCGAGCTCGTGCCCCTCGTTCATCGTGAACTTGTAGCCGCCCGACCAGTCCGGCGCCTTGCAGCTCCACAGCTTGGGCCGATCCGTCAGACGCCAGTAGATGTGCTCGAGCGCCTCGACCTCCAAGGTGAAGCTCTCCTCGTAGTTCTCTGGGTCCAGCAGGAAGTCGTTCAGCATCTTGCAGTCGTTGCACTTGCAATCCACCGCGGGCCGGACCCAGTCCGCCGGCCTCTCCGGCTCCATCGTGACGTACTTTCGGATGTACGTCGCGATGAGGTGCTTGACCAAAGCGCACGCACGGTACGGTAGAGGGTCCATCTGCTGCTTGTCGAGGAAGCTCTTCAGAAAAGGCACGACGGCCGCGTTCAGGGAAAGGCCGACAATCTGCTCAGCGTCGTCCTCGATCCGAGAGAAAAGCTGCTCGAGCTCGGTATCCAGTCCCAGGGTGATGCACCGGCTGAGTATGCTGGTCATGTCTTCAATCTCGTCACGGCGACCAGAATTCTCCGATTGCGTGGAATGGCCTCTCCTCGTCTTTGGCGGTAGCAGCGTGAAGGCGTACGTCATTGGCGGGAGGATATCCTGGAGGATCCCGGTCGCGACCCCCTCCGGGATACTGTACACCTCGCCAGCCTTCGCCATCGCAGCGGCAAAGGGAATCGCGAATTTGTTGTTGTTCAGGTGCCGGTCGACGAAAGACCGTACACTACCGGGGTGTCAGCAAGGGCTTCTGGGCCGATGGCGGACCGAGCGAGCTCACCTCTTGTACAGGGGCCCTTCGTTGTGCCCACTGATGATCCACGCCGCGGCTTCGGCGTCTTCCCTCCGGCTCCCCCCTGCGGTTTCCAGGGCCTCCATCATGCTGGTCACAATCCACTTCTCAAAGCCCGCCAGACTGATCTGGTACATGGCAAACACCGGGGCCAGCTTGAAGCCCCTGAGGATTGCCAGGATAGCCAGCCGTCGTTCGTAGAGATTGGGCATCTGAAATACGGTGTGCAGCACCCTGGAGCGTGTTCGGCTGCGAGTCAGAAGGAGCGCCAAGCTGACGCCAGAACGGGAGGGACGAGGGATCTTACACCCGTTGGAGCTCGTGGTCGAACGGAGCGAGATTCACCCCTTTGCCGAGCTCTTCGTACACCGATGTGGGCAAAGCGCCCCTCACGAGCAGAGCGGACCTTCGGTACAGATCCTGCTCCTTGAGTCGGAGACAGGCGGTGATCACGGCTCCCAGCGTCTCCTCCGGAAGGCCAGGTGCGTCACAGGCCCGCTTCTTCTTCCTCCTGTGCGACGCAGGGATCGGCACAGGGTTACCGTAGATGTTCATCTTCGGTTTCTCCTTGAAGCAGGGGTAATACTTCACCACGCGCCTGCACACCGTCTTGAGCTCCTCTGCCGTGTCAGGGTTCAGACTCGTTTCGTAGTCTTTCATGAGCCGTTCGATCCACGGCTGTAGATCGACTCGGCCTTGCAAGGCCAGTTCGAAGAGGAGCTCCTCGTGATGAGTGCGAGCGATGATCAAGACAGCCTGAGTCGCGTATCTATTAGCTCACCGGGGGGGGGGAGGGGGTAGCTGCCGGAATCCGCCTCTGGCGCCGCGGCCCCTGAGTGGAGGGCTACCTACCGAGTTGCGGTAGTAGTGAGTAACGAGAGGCCCGACGATTGTCCCCTCCCCGACGAATGTCTCCTCGTCGGGGTCCCCGAACGGGTCGTTCTGCATGATCACGTCCTGGTCGAGATCGATGCGATGGCCGATGATAGAACCGTGCAAGTCGGCGACCTGCGTGAGTTGCAGATGCTCCTCGTGTCGATCGATGATCTTGCTGAACTCGCCGTACTCGTCGTCGTCGTTGCACAATCCATATACCATTTTCTCCACGTTGGCAAGGTAGTAGATAAATCCCTCCTTGTCGCAGGCGGCGGCGAGGGAGCGGACCCTGTGCTTGTCTCGCCCCGTCAAGGCGTCCAGGCTCAAGGAGCTGTCGGTGTACTTGTGCCTCAGCATCATCACTAGCATATCCGGCGTGGTCCTGTCCTCGCGAACGAAGTGTCTCCTCCACCTGGATAGCAACGGCCGCAGCCTCCCCATTTCGTTGTTGAGGGTCGCGGCCCTTTCGGCAGTGCCAGAGGCGGTGTATATGAGCTTGTATACGAGCGAGAGTCGAGTGCCAGAGGTGAGGGGCCGCACTTCATGCGCCACATCGGAGTACCTGGGTGGGGGGATGGTAAGCCTCTGATTTCTTCCTTACCTACGGATGACGAGGAAGCCAGCTGTCGTCGTCGTGTTGAACCTACCAGGCGATATAGCTCGTCTGGAACTCGGCTCCATCGTCGACCTCGAACGTTTTGAGCGAATGGCCAAGTCGTGTGCGGAACGCGCCACCGGCGTGCCTGGACGGCAAGATGAAAACCAGAGCTCCGACCACATCTTCCTCTCCCTCGAAACTATCCGCAGCTTAGCCAGTTGTCTAGCGATACAAAGCCAAACAAAAAGAGGAGGGGAGGAGCATATACCTGAACCGCTCCTTATCAACACCATACCCTCCGTACATCATCACCTTGTACGGACGAGCTTCAACTGCACCAGCCCCGCTTGATATGCCAAGCTCTTGCGCCACCTTCCGGACAACGTTGTGCAAGAAAGTGGGCCAAGCCGGGTTCCGGATCGTAAAGCGGTCCGAGCCGACCTCGACGTACGAGGCATGCACGGATTGCTGGGCCAGGGCTCCTGGGTGACTACCAAACCGCCCGGATCGGATGGCGGCCACGATGGCGCTTCGATCTCTGGAAGATAGAGGAAGGCCAATGGGGCCGAAGTCACTGATGGACAAGCCCGGGTTGACGGCGTCCGGACAGGCAGCGGAGGTGGCGAAGCAGGCGGCCGCGCTCCGGCTGGAGAAATGGAACAGCAGTTGGCGCTTCAGGACAGAGGCGATGTTGGTCGGGTCGACGTCGGGGACGTCGACCCAGCCATCCTCGGCATCGGACGCACATGAGATCGGGCTGGCCATCGAGCCGGCAGCCGCGTCCGCCATCGAGGCGATAACGAGGTGAGTGCAGGCAGGCTTGGAGCAACGGGTAAAGTACCAGATCGCGAGCCGGTCGTGGTCTGAATCCGTCCCAGATCAAGGCGCAGGTCAACGTGTGTCGAGGCCGACTCATATATCGGTGGGCGACGCGGGGCTGGCGGAATGCTCGTGCCGGAGCTGCAGTACAGCGGCATCACATTCGAGCTGCTACTGCCAGCATCACTTTCTGAGCGAGCTGTGCCGTCTCCCAGGAGACAAGCGGCCGTGGAAGGGAGCGACAGAGCTCCGGCTGGGTCGGTGTGACCGATCATCGCATGTCTCAACTAGGACCGAGCAGTTTGCGTCGTCGCACAGATGCATGCGGGTCGCTGAAGGACCGGTCGTCAGCTTGCGCCAACTCGCAACGGGCGAGTGACCGCTGACTCAGTGCTGACAAACACTTGCCTCCACATCAAGGAAACAATCAGGCTCAAGTATCAGTACTTGACTGACGAGATCGTAGTACCTGACTACCGTACGACAGGGCCAAAAGACAATTTCTTATTATAGATTGAAAGGCTATCATAAAAAATATGATGGAAAAGCAGGGGACAAGGACAGGACCATGACATGCCCGTTGAGGAAGGGTGCCAGTTGCTCCCAGACAGGCTCAGCGCAGCTCAGCCGACACCAAAGGGCACATGATCCACGACACGATTGATCATGGTGGCCAGCTTCCCCTTGACTGAGTAGATCATGGCAGAATTGGTCGGACAAGGGATGCCGAGCTCCCTGCCCCTCCCAACAATATAGCCGTTGATGAAATCGACATCGGTTTTCCTCGCCGCTTCTACATCGCGCAGCATGAGACTCCGCTCGTTAGAGCTGTGGAACAGGATCGAGCTCGTCAGACTCTTCAACTGGACCCGGTCGAAGCGAGTCGAGGTGCTCTGTAAGCCGTCAAGCTCGGGCAACGACAGAAGGACCTGCGAGATCTCCTCAAGCAGAAGACGTGTCATGGAACGGGCGCGGTGGTTGCGCAGCAACTCTCCGTTGGTGCAGGCGTATAAGGTGGTGAGGGGGTCGATGACGGCTCGGACGGCAAGCTTCTCGAGCTTCATCGTCAAGAGATCAAAGAACGGTAGCCCGACCGCCAGCAGCTCCGAGGATCGAGTCAAGGTCCGCAAGAGATATGCTGCAGAAGGAGCCGATTGAACCACATCCTCGGGCCACCCTTCCCGTACGGGCCGGAGGTAGCGAGGGACGATTGAGTAGAAGCTAGAGCCCAGCTCGTCGAGACTGAGGTGGAGATGAGAGCTATGAGCCACAAAGGTGCGTGGGACGACGCCAAGTATGTAATTTGGCCGTTCGACGGGGTCTGCAAACATGGTCCAGTTCACTTCGTCCATGATGCCCATGCCATCGCAGAGGAACAGAATGGTCGAGTGACGGTCGAGGCGGTGCCTTATCTGATTGATGGCAGCAAGTGCTTTGTTGGCCTTGGTGTTGACGATGAGCTGTGAGATGTAGCTGTCGCCGCCCTGTCGCTTGTAGCTTGAACGCCGGGCATCGTACGGGCCGGCGGATTGCGATCTGGCTTCGTCATGCAGCAGCTCCAACGCGTAGCCGTATCGAGTTTCATGTTGACCATATCTCTTCAACGTGATGCCTGGACTCTTGTTGAGCTCCCACAGGCGCGAAGCCTCTCGACTTTGGGTGAGGAAAGTGATGGGAGGTGGCCGGGGGAAGCCCAAGAATGAATGCGCCAGAAATTTGCCAGGCGCTTCCAGCCCCAAGATGTAGATCCTCTTGTCGAAAGGCTTGCGCCGGGCCGTGCCCTCCTGCAGTGACGCTGGAGGGTCCAGAGCCGACCTGGCTCCGCCGTGGTCGTCGAATGGCCGCCGACGGCTGCCGTTTGACATGGCGATGGATCGCAGAGTCGGGGCTGCTCCGCCGGCGCCATTGTCACCGCGGCCGTATCGTGGCCATGCTAGACGATCTCCAGCTAGCCAGCACGGCCAAGGTGGACTCCGCCGACAGACGAAAGACAGTTTGATCGGGATGCCGTGCTGCCCACCTCGTGAGCTAGCCCGGCTACCTCTGTCGACCGAAGAGAGGACGAGACATGGATCTAAGGTGGACAGGTTGACGACGGGTAGGTAGAACGACACCTTGCCGTCGGCGTTGTTGCTCTTTGACGCCACAGTGGCGCTTGTTGTGTTTGGTTTCTATGACGTGTCGTACTGTGGCTGACGGTGAGGGCTTCTGTACCTCGTACCAATGCCTAAACTCATGCTACGCCATAGGCAAAGACGCGCTTAAACCTCGGGTAACACGCGCCTAGATCTAAGCCCTTACTTTAGGCCACAGCTCAACAACAGCCACTCCCCAGCCACCGTACAGCAGATACAATCGCTGGACCGTCGACGCTCACATCGACATTGCCGAACCGCTTCCCAGCATTCACAATGGACTTTGGGTCCGTTGCACCGCTTCTCGACCGGCTTGGTTCGAACATTGATGACATGGAAGAACGTCTCGAAACTCTCTTGCAGGGATCCATTTCAGAAACGACGTCGAGGCTGGAAGTCATCGACAAAGCCAAGCTCTACGTCCTCCTGACGTACGCGATCGAGTCCATACTCTTCTGTCCGTGGCCCGTACTCTCGCCCTTTAGCCTTCTCAAACTCGACTGATGCGACCACAGCTTTCCTCCGACTCAATGGCGTCAGCGCCAAGGAGCATCCTGTCTTCCGAGAATTGGCCCGGGTGAAGCAATACTTTGAGAAGATCCAGGCGGCCGAGAACGGCTCGCAAGACCGGAGGAACCTGAGGGTGGACAAGCAAGCAGCTGCGAGGGTCATCAAACATTCTCTGGTGAGCCTTCACTGCCTGGTACAGCCCGATCGACGACTTGTATCTGAAGAATACAAGGCCCGACGCAATAGAAGCGACCATGGTGACAACACTGGACGAGCACCCGGAACAGGCGGCCACGCGGATCCACAGGACCGGGTGCAAGATACTGATACCGATTTAAACACAAACGGTACATCGAGTGACTCGCCCTCGGACGGTGCTGGTTCCGTCAAGGCAGATGCCCCCAGCCGCAACACAACTACAGGTCACGGACGAAAGCGCGCCGGAAACCGGGGTTCTGACCCTGCCGAGGAATCAAGAGGAAAACGAATGAGGCATTGGGCTGCATCTCAGAGGGATCAAGCGAGCTCCGATTCAATCCCAACAAAGCCAACGCACATCCGCTGGTCGTAGTGCTTACGGCCGGATTCTGCGTGAGGGAACATGATCAGGGCCGGTGCTGTTGCCGGCATATGTCTTGGCTTCGGTGCGGGGCTGGAGTAGGAGCGGTGTACAATGTCGTTCGCATATACCCTGAAGGCTCGTTTTCTTTCTTTGGACAACTACCTCGAGATAACACTTTCTGACTTTGAACAGGGACCGGCCAGGAGAAGATCGTCAGGGCACGACAGGACAGGTCCGACCTGCATGTGCAGCGGGCTGACACGTCTGCACCGGCGGGAAAGACATCACGAGCTTCCCGCATTCCAGCTGAAAGGCTATTTCCATACCTGTGGGTTGGCCGCATCTTCCGTCGCCGAATGCAAGTCGAGGATTCTACGCATAGCAGTCTGCAGGCTGTCGAATCATCCCTAACGTCTTGCGTGGCTGCTGTACGACCAAGCCCCCTTGTCTGTCGTGGCACCGGTAACGCGCTATCTTTGTGCCCCCTTTGTTTTCGAAGAGTCGGAGGAGCAACAGCGATGGCCTCACGTCTTGTAAGCTGCGGCGGCGGACAAAAGATGGTGACAGCCGCTGTCGACTCGAGGCCCACTAGTCTGTGTTTGATTAGGCGCTTCACTCTCATGCATGCACTCTTCCCTCACCAAGGGCAAGTGTGCAACCAGCTCCTGTGTTTTCATTGACCGTCTCCTGATAACGTCCCAAGCTCTGGACTGAGCGAATCAACCTCTATCGTCCGATTCCTACCTCATGGGCGGGCCATCCATTCATGCGGGCATCGAGAGCAGCAGGCAGCACCCCGGCTCTGGGCGCTCCGGCCACTTGCGAGACTGCCCGGCAATCTCTCTGCTCTGCTGCACCGTCGGCTCGCACGAAACGGAAGCGGCCAGAAGCATGTCCGTGCGTGGGAGCCTTCCGAACGAGGTGGCCCTCCACTACGAAGACTTCTCCAGAATACCCATGAGAGTGGACTGAACCGGAGGTCGACAAGCGAGAAGGCCTGCGCTATTCAGATGACATCCATGTCCCCATGCACAACCGGCCTGAGCCGGATGCCAGTGCCCAGAAAGGTACGAGGGGATACCCACACAGTATAAGTCCGTGTACGGAAGTACTCCGTACTCCGTACAGCACATAGATATGACAGGCAACTCGAGTCTCGAAACCATGCCACGAATGAATGACAAGCATCGATCACATGGAGCTGGAGCTCTACTGACGATAGTTTTGTTTCAAAGCAGAGGCACGGGGAAAATGAGATCTTGGAAACGGGTTCAACCCGATTATTATCAAGCTAGCATGATGATCCAAAGGAACGGGTCTTCCAAGTGACTTGATACAAAGTCACATCAAGGGATCTTGGCCACGACCTGATGTCAGTAAAGAAATTCCTTTCATCGTGGCATACCTCGTAGACAGCTGTGGCAGGCTAAGTGGAATTAAGAGTGGTGATAGCTAGGTTGTCCGAGCATGCCGAGGTTCTGCTGACTTGTTTCCGTACTCGTAGGTACAGTGTCACGACACAAGTCTGCGTGTACCGGTACAGCCCATCAGCTACTATCTTTTTAAGTAATGCAACAGAATCAGAGTTACAGCGGCACCAGCAAGTGACGATGTATTGATCCTCCGGACTAACCCGAGGTAGACTATGTATGAAGGTGGATGGAGTACGCAGACTTGTGTCGTGCCACTGTACCATACGTACGTATGTAGCTGTCTGAGTATGAGCTTAGAGTACGTACTGTACGTACGGCAGGTTTTGCCGACGACGTGGCTGGTAGATTAGGTAATCGTCCACCTCGCGCGCTGCTTGTAGTACGTAAACGGTCTCTCGAGCTTTGTTTTCCGCCACGAACGACTCTTCGAGCTACTGTACCTGCAATTTGAGCCCCTACTCGCTATCCCCAAGGCAGAACCTCTACAAACGTAGGAGAATCAAGATGCCTCGCCAGCAACGTCGCGCTGCTCCGGCACGAAGCGCTCCGGCTCGTCCGGTCGCTGCCCCTGCCAGGCCTGCTGCCCCGACCCAGAGCCGGTCTGCCAGCACCATGGCCCATCCGCCAGCGACCACCTCCCAGGCCAAACCGCCGGCTACGACGGCGCAACAACAGGGCCCTGGCCTCTTTGGCCAGATGGCGAGTACGGCGGCGTAGGTCCTCGCCTGTCGCTGAGCACTCGACGACGAAGAAGCATCTGCTGATCTGTTGTCGCTAGCGGTGTGGCAGTGGGATCTTCCATCGGCCATGCCATCGGAGGTTTCTTCGGCGGGGGATCGAGCGGCGCCCCGGCCGAGCCGGCCCAGGACAACACTACTCCAGCAACGACGGGCTCTCAGGATAACGCCTACAGCAGCAACGCCTGGGGTGCCGGCAACTGCGATGCCGACGCCAAGCAGTTCACCCAGTGCCTGAGCGAGCACCAGGGTAACATGCAGATCTGTGGGTGGTATCTCGAGCAGCTGGTATGTATTCCGTTGCACCTTGGGGACGCGTCCTCCCGGTCGTTCAGCGTTGTGTGCGACGACGGCTGACTCGCCTTTACTCTTTCAGAAATCTTGCCAGGCCGCCGCCCGTCAGTATTAGCCTCGGAATTCTTGGACGTTCGTGAGCGATCATTCGTTCGCTCGATCGATTGCCAGCTGCGGCCGTGGAGGAGACTGTCGCGTGGACTGGGACGTTCAGTGTCCCTTGCACCGCTCGTAAGGCATCCGGGGCGTGTGCCGAAAGACTACTCAATCTTGCAAATGGCATCATGCGCCGCACTGTAAAGTACAAGACAAGCCGTCAATCAAATACCACACCACTTGCAAGGAACGTCCACTTTTCTTCAAGCCACGGAGCTGTAGACCATCACCTGCTCTGCTTTTCCCAACAATCCTCAATCAAGCGTGCTCAACCCTCTGGGGGAAAACTCCCAACGGACATAGTAGTCAGTCGTGGGGAGCAGACTACTCATCCGCACCAACACCGCTCATATCAAATGGACTTTACGTGCATACGTACCTCTTCACAACATTAAGCGGCGCAGACTCGAGCCCACACTCGACACACAGTAAAACAGGCCCAATGCAGGGACCAAGTTACAAGTGTTCCAACTTCCAAGAGACGGATCGTTCTGCGAACAATATCTCGGACACTTGACATGGATCATTCCCGTTCGGTATTGTGATCACGTATCCCTGTACAGTACGCTTCGGATTACGTATCCCCGCCCGCTTTTCGAGACTATTCGCGTGCGCTGTTGAGTATCTTCCCCTCGCCGTTGAGATTTTCCCTGTTCGCAGTTGAGAGGCTGTTCCCGTGGGCTGTTGTAAAGCCACCGGTTTGACTACTGTACAGAATCATACGTGCGAGAGAGCGACTCTCGGGGGTGCGAAACGCCTTGTGGTAGATATGAGGATGCCACCGCAGAGTCACGGGCATAGGTCACGGCCTCGGGAGGAAGGCAGGCGTATACCGTCGAGCGCGAGAAAGTGGGCGGGTGAGAGGGGGACTGAGGGGAACGGAGACCGTAGTCTTGTCTTAGAAAGAGAGATGATACAACAATTGCACGAGCAGCACCAGCAGTAAGAGCAGATAACAGACATTGAACGGTGTCCATGAGTATTCTCCATTCAGAAGGCACCCTATGTTCCTCTCCGATTCCCACTGACCCAAGCCCCTCCACCTTCTTTTGACGGCAGAAAGAATGCAGAGCGTCTGACATGATGCGCAAGATGATCGCGACGGTAGCATTTGTAGATGATACCCGGAGTGGGCGTCAAGATCTTCTCTGGGATCATACACAGAGAGAGAGAGAGAGAGAGAGAGAGAGAGAGAGAGAGAGAGAGAGAGAGAGAAGGGTATATATGAAGAGGTGTTGAGGTCGATTGAGGCCGCTGCGGGGGACTCTTTGGTTGCAGATGCCACATTGATCTCTGGTGGCTACGTAAGGTAGACTTTAAGGACTGAGCTGGTGGTTGATTTGAAGTGTCTGGAGGTCTACCCGCTGACGCCTTTAGGCCCGCTTGTTTCTCCCGTTCATCAAAATACTGGCTGCCAGAATTGGCCGCCGCGATCAAGGACTTGAATCCTTGAATATCCTGCTGTGCAATTGGACTGCTGGTAGGGCCCCTGCCATACCCGCCTGTGGCACTGGTCTTGTTTCTGTCGCGGAAGCATACAAAGGAAAGCGGCTCCGAGATGATCCACGGTCCCCTTGCTGCAAATGCGCAAGCGATTGCTCTTGACGCAATGGCTCACGCATTCTGCTACGTTGTTCCCTGCCGGTAAGCCGGCCTACCCGCGGTTGGCTTGGGAGCATCTTGAGATGGTAGCTGCTTGCGACGAAGGGAGCTCGAGGCCTCGATTTACCCGCCGGCAAGGCTTTGTGGCAGAGGCAGAGTGAGGACAGGATCAAAGTAAGGATTGATCCTAACCAGAGGAAAAGCTTCGACATCAGAGGCTGAGATGCTGTCTTGACTCGGCGGTGCTAAAGATCACTTTCAGGGGTACCGCCAGATGGCTGAAGCACAATGTGCAACAGAGAGCACTACAGTCAGCTCCATAGTTTGAGCAACGTAAAGAGAAATCTGGACGCTAGCAGGAAGACTCTAGAGCAACATGCAATGCCAATTTCAATATCCAACACCGAGGAATGAAGTTGACAGGGTCAGACAAGAGAAGAAATTGTTTCGGGAAATGCCTCGGCCTCTGCATTTCCGGTCCATCGATGGCTGGACCAAATTCTGGCACCGACTGCTAAAGTAGCTGGCTGTCCAAATTTGTCCAAGAAAGATCCTCCGCAGCGGCAGCTCAAGCTCATAAAGCAGCTTGCGGCCATCCACAGAGAACATTAGGGCGGTGAAGCCGTGAAGATTGTATTTGGAAAGGGGCACTCGCAGTATGATACGTGATTCGTGGGTAGGAGGCTACAAACCTCGTAGAGCGTGCTAGTCATCCTGCAGATTGGCCTTAAAGCCACAAGTAGCGTCCCTCTCGACGACGCCGCCTACTCTCAGTGCGGGCCATAGGCTAGAGCCTCGCCAACCTGGGCGCTCTGTGGCTAGAGCCATGACTCCAAGCTTGCTGAGCGCAGAAAGCGAAGAAGACGATCGACTTCGTACAACACGATCTGCCACTGGCTAGTATGTTTGGTGGTGGCTGTGCCATCATTGGTGCTTCTCCTTCTCCTTGTCGTCCTCGTGGGTGTGAGATGAGACTGGCGGCGAATGCATTGTCGTCACTCCTTTTGTAGATCGGGATGGGCGGGGTGAAAGGTGAAAGACGCCTAGACTGGCAGCAATGTCGCGGAAGAGATCCTGAGGTTCACGCCTAGCCATTAGCCTGCCATACGACTGTCAGGTTGCCATTAATTTACCATAGACTCACCGAGCTTTTCAGTGCCATATCTGCCATGGTCACAGACGTCAGATTCAGGCGGGAATGTACCTCGTAGAACTCCGTACTCTGTACGGAGTACGATATCTGAGCTTTAGACAGGTCTTGCTGAGTCATCAATGTAGTTCATCCTAGATGCTTCTGACTAAGCGTATATGAGTACCTTCATACCTACCGCGCCTACGGTACGTACTTTCGAGCACCGTACCCAAGCCCTCCAGTGCGACGTCGAACGGCCATTGGAATCTCGACCGTCACCACGATGCTCGAGAGGATAGGATGTAGCTCGTTCCGCCGGAGCTCTGGCCTCCTCTTATCCGAGTTCTCCAGGCGACCATCCCAGCAGGCACTTCGAGCATGTCGAGAATGTCGAACGCCTCTTCTCCAGCGCAGAAAGGCCGTCACTCCGCCCCTCAGCTCGATCGTCGATAACCCACCCAAGCTCGTTCGGGTCAACCACAAGCACGGGCCAGGACTGATAATCCTTGGTATATACATCTCACGCCCGATACGTTCTGCTGAGATGCTGATCTGATATATGCCTGCCTGCCTGCCAGCCATCATACCTATCACCGCGTTCGTCTTGGGAACATGGCAGGTGCAACGGCTGGAATGGAAGACGAGCCTGATGGCCAAGTACGCAGACCGTCTCGCGCGGGATCCGCTACCGCTGCCGCCCGAGGTCGATGTCGACGCGATACCCGAGTTCGACTACCGCAAGGTCTACGCCACCGGCCGTCTCAGACACGACCGAGAGATGCTGCTGGGCCCCCGGATCCACGACGGCGACAACGGATTCCAGGTCATCACGCCCTTGGACAGAGGCGAGGACGGCACCACCGTCCTCGTGAACAGAGGCTGGATCTCGAAGAAACTCATGAAGCAGGCGGCGCGGACCGAGGGTCTGCCAAACGGCCAGGTGACCGTGGAGGGTCTGCTGCGGGAGCCTTTCAAGAAGAACATGTTCACGCCCGACAACAAGCCCGAGAAGGGCGAGTTCTACTTCCCGGATGTCAAGGAGATGGCCGAGTTCGCGGGCAGCCAACCAGTCCTGATCGAAGAGACCATGGGTACGTTCGTTCTCTCTCAACGGTCGAGTGGCATTTTCGGAACATGGTATCTAAAATTTGCATAGTGCCCGAGCTCCTCGCAATCTATGATCGTAAAGCCAAGGGAATCCCCCTCGGCCGCCCAGCCCAGGTCAACTTGAGAAACAACCATGCCCAGTACATCTTTACGTGGTAAGTGACCACCCCGTGTGCGCCCCACCCCTCCCCGCTTTTGAAACCTGAAGGGAAAGAGGTCGGAATGCGGCCACGGTGAGGTCGCTCGATATTAAAACGGCCAGGTATGCATTATCGGCCGCTACGACGTACATGTTCTGGCTCGTCGTCCGCCGGCCACCGACAGACCTCGCTCGTCGGGTGAGGCAGAACAAGGAATGGGCGTAGAGGCGAGACGACGAGTCCCGCTCATGCATCTCCGTCCTCCTCCTCCTGTATCGTGTCGAGCCGCGGTCTTCGCATCCTCTGCGGTTTTCGAACACGGTCCATGCGGATGTCTTGGACGAGCTCCCGAGGAAGGTAGCGTTGGGCGAGCGAGAAGGGCGTCACCGAAGCGGTGATCTGCCGCTGCCTGCAGACGTGGAACGGATATTAGAAACATGCCCGCCGGAAACTAGGGTCCGTTGTGTGACCCATTTCCAAAGAAAAGATCAGAAATGGGGGAAGGACAATGTCACTTGCCTCTTCATCAACGTGACCACGTCTCGCTCGTCGATGGTGCTTCGACCGCCGTGTTTGGCGTACGCGCCCAGATCGTCGCTGATCTGCTCGAAGAAGCAATCGCTCGCTTCGACGAGGGCCGCTACGGTCTGCGCCGACATGTGCGCCTTGGCCCCGCGGCTGGACGGTCCGACCGTCGTGGCCGTCCTCCTGACGACCGTCGTAGGCAACGACGGATAGGAGATGCCGTGGCGGGAAACCTTGAGGGGTCTGGTCGTCCTCGGCCTCGGCGGCCGCAGCGGCAGCACCGTGTCTTGTCCTTCGAGGCTCTGATCTCGCTCCAGCTGCTCCTCCTCCTCCTCCTCCTCCTGCTCCTGTTCCTGTTCCTGCTCCTGCTCCTGCTCCTGCTGGCGCTGTAGCTGTTGCTGCTGTTGCTCAATGATCTGCGTTCCAAGCGATGTTGGGCTTTGATCTCGGTCAAAGGCTGGTGGGAGGGGTAGAGCAAAGGTGGGCTCGTCCATATCTTCGACGAGCGGAAAGACCTCCGTCTCGCCTGCTCGCGTGTCGGTCGCCGCTTCAGACTCGGCTCCGCCGAGTATGGGAATCTGCATCGTGTCGTCGTCGTCGTCGGCACTGGAGAAATCAAATCAGACGTGATCATTCCCGTTGTGCGAATCCACACCGCTCGTGTGGACTTACTCGAACATCATCTCGTCGTCGTCGTGCTCGTCGCCTTTCTGGACATCCGCGTCCTCTTCCTCTACCTCGGCTAGACGAGAATCCTCACGCTGGCCGGCACCGTCGCTGGCCTCTAGATCTTCGTCCATGTCACCGGACGCTTGGTCCTTGAGAGCCTCGACGTCGGCGAAGCGGTCGCTGAACCTGATACTCCCGAAGCTGAGGCGAGTGTTCCTCCTGCCGGACAGCTCGGTGTAGGCCCTGCGAGCGACCTCGACGGACCGCTGCGTGAGGTTCTCTTCCTCGACGTGAAGGTCAACATCCTCCGGCGGGAGCTGCATGCTACTTTCGTCTTCGTCGTCGCCCTCTTCGAGACCGAGAGAGAGTCGTGGGACGGGGAGGTCGGGTTCGTCGTCCAGGTCGTCCTCCTCTTGGATGTTGTTGATCGAGGCCCCAGGTGTGCCTGTCGACTCCAAGTCTCCGAGCTCGGATGACGGCGGCATTGGTCGTGAGTCTTTTGCGAGCACTGTCTCCCCCAGCGCAGTCAGACACGGGAGCTGGCCACGCAGTTTCGTCATCGCTCACGCTTGCTCAATTGCCGCAGAGTGTCTCGCGGTGTTTCCCTCTGCTGTCTCCCGCTCTGCCGTCGAGCTTGTCCCGGTGTGAGCGCCGCAGCTCTTCTGCGCTGCAGCGCGCGTAGGGTGTATGGTGTCGTCGGCGTAGTACGCTTGAGCGCAACCGGGGGCCGGCCACTTCTTCCTCGCACTGTCGGTCCTCCGGCGGACGGCGTGCGGTGCGGTTTGGCCTGACTCGAGGAAGGCCGTGCGTTTTTGTCATCGGCCGTAGCTGGTGTCGATGATTTCTGCATGACCACGGCCAATTGACGGAGCTGCGAGTCGACCATCAGCGTCGAGCTCACAAGCATCCAGCCCTCGGACAGGGTGACTCACGTTCGCGTACGGCGTCTCTGCCGTCCGGCTGGATATCTCAGAAGACGCCTCGACCTCGGAGGTCCTGGGCGTGACGCGATTCGACCTCCGTACGCCGGCGAACCCGGTGGTAGACATTGTTGTGTCCTTTAATAGCTTGCAGCAGCGAGTTGGATCGTCACTGCCCCGGCTTGGACTGTGCCGTGGAACTTTGTGACACAGTAAACACGCGAGCACGTGCATGCTTAGGCCTCAAACGTGCTTCATGTGGGGTGTGTTGACAAAACTCCGAGCTGCTTGCGCGCCATCGTGAGGTGGTGACATGACTCATTAGTTATGGCTGAAGATAGCATCTCGTTACGTAAGCATGTGCGAGGTATGGAAGTTAGTACGAGAAGTCTCGGGGGGCTGGACCCGCCAGTACACACTACTGGTGAGAACTTTTGTTGACTTCTGCACACCAGCGCCGCGCATATCAAAAGACGATGCATGTTAAAGTAGTCGCTGGTCCAGTACTAAATTTACCAAGTGCGTAAGTCGTGGCAGCGCAAAAGTCTATTGCATTCAGGTACCTCCGTACTTCCGCACGTAACGTACAGTACAGCCGTCATTGTCTGTCTGGTCTTTGCAGATTGCATTGACGTGCTTTGATCCAATTCATACTCGTACGTCGCCACAGCGCAGGAAATGCCGGACTCTGACCGCCCTCAACATGAAACTCGTCTGTCTACAGGCATGAGACCAGCTGCTCCTGCTTCCAATGGGAAGTCTTCCAAACGAAAGCGCCCCAATAATGCGTCAGCGCGGACCAAAAAGTTTGCAAAGATTGCCCGGCCAGAACCGGCCGTTCGCCAAGACTCTGTAGGACGAGATGCCGATCTCAACATCGATGGAGACATTGCGCGGATGGACGGCCAGTTGTTGTCCGATTACGTAGCCCAGAAGGCGAAATACTTTGAGAAACACCTGACTACAGTGGAGCTTGAGGACAGGCTGGTCTCTTGTAAGAACATCCCTGTTTCGACGACGTGATCCCGCACACACCTGTCTCGAAAGATGGTCGACGACTGACCCAAGACCCATATTGCATGCTCTCAGCGAGCGCTTGGAGCAGTACTGCGGACTGGAGCAAGCCTCGAGATCTTGATCACTTGCCCGATTTCCTGGAGCATCACTCAGCCTCTGGGAAGAAGCTGAGTGGCCTTGCATGGGCACCCGAGTCCAATGGAGCCCCTCATACCATTCTCGTCACGGGCGCAGCTCTCCGCGCGGCAGACATTTCGAGGTGTGCACAGCCGACCACAGCCATGGGCGGAATCTCGATGCTGATGGATGACCAGGGCCGTTCGCAAATACCGGTGCAAAGATGCTGCAGTAGCAAAGCTCTTTGCCAAGCACATCAAGCTCAAGGACGCCGAACAGTTTGTGAAGAGCTCGAGGTGCGATACACCATGTGTGTAAGCTTGTGGGATCGCTCGATCACTTACAGAAAGAGCCTGCAGAATCGGCATTGCGGTCGGCACTCCGGCAAGGTTGATTGATCTCCTCGACTTGGGTATGCTGCTGATGGGCTTCTCGTCTGCGGGTGCTGACTCGCCACAGGTGCTCTGTCGTTGGACAAGCTCCAACGGCTTGTGGTGGATGGCTCTCACATTGATCAGAAGAAGCGGACTATATTCGACATGCGAGAGACGCTCACGCCATTGCTAGCATTTCTAAATCGCCCGGAGCTGAAAGATCGATACGGGTCGTCGAAGAAGAGAGTGGACTTGCTAGTCTACTGAGGCATGTGGTTCGAAGTAGTTGGTGGGTGGCTATAAAATGGCACGTGAGTGCGGCTCAACTGAGCTGGAGCTACGAAGCTGGCCTGATATTTGTCGGACATCGCACCAGTCGGGGTATCGCCGGCTCCACACTGCTCACGTGCCCTACCGTTGTCACCCTCGCCCGTATGAAACCCCCACCCTGGCCAATTCTGGAATCCACACTCGTTTGAATTCCCATCGGCAACAGACAAATCCAGCTCATAGGTCGATCTTGAACGGTCATCAACGCTCGTTTCTGACTCCTCCGAAGTAGCTGGTCATTACTACCTCAAGCCTTGAGCGTCCCAGTCAGTCGTTGCCGGCCTCAACCGTTCCCCGTCGAGAAATCTCAGCTTCCCCAGTGACAAGATGAAGCTTACGCTCGTTATCACCGCTCTCGCGGTCGCCTCCATTGGGCGTGCAAGCCCCAGGAAGTCTGTGCCTGGTCAGTGCCTCATCGGACTGTATGGACCTCGATGGTTGATGCATTGCTGACGGTCTACCATAGATTGCTTGGTCAGCTGCTGGGATAACTCGGTGCCGATCACAACCTGCTCGGACGAGCTCAAGTGTCTCTGTGGAGATACCGGGTTCCAAGAAGTGCGTACCCCGGAATTCTTTCACGCCGTCCTATCGACTTTTCGTTCGTTTCCACCGTGGAGCACTGACTGACCGTCTCTCAGACGATGTTGCGATGCGTCCATTCCCAGTGCCCGAGCGTATACCATGCGCGTGCCGTCCACGACAACCATGTCAAGTGCTCCAAGTACGGCCACGAGCAGGTGGACAGCTCTGCGAAGCTCGGTCGGCGCGATCATGTCCAAACGAAACTTCGGTACGCCGCTTACGGCCCCGACTCGCCGCATCACCAGGCCGCTGCAACCCTATCGGTCCGTCATCGTCACCTCACTCCCACGACGACGGTCCACGTGCGCCCGACCCCGAAGGCTCTCCGGGGTTCTGGCTATGAGCCGTATGCTCAACCGACGCCGGTCGAGGTATGACAGAGAGAACATAGTAGCGATGTGGGAAGGAGGGGATGTCTGCTCTCCGATCATTTGGAGGATGTGGATTCCCCGGCTTGCTTGGAAGCAATTCTGCACCTGGTGGTCTACATCTCCATTCCTTGTTTCTGCCCTTCGTCTGTACAGCAAAAGAGTTGAGGTTCCAATATTGTCCGAAAATGTTTGCGCCGGGACATTCTTGTTGTTTGCTATTTCAGAGCATCAACCACACTGATACTAGACTGATTTTGAAAGAGAAAGCATCGAAGCACCGCGTTGCCTTGGTCTGCGCCATAAATTCATCTTCGGCATTATTCTTGTGTCCAGTTGACCTTGAAGCCATCCACAAATGTTGGGGGGCCAAGACATCAAAGGGCGTGGCTTAGTAATCAGGTTCGACGTCAGTCGACCTGTACGTACTCGCACAGGAGTACATACGTACTGGTAGGACACTCTATCGTCGGACATCGTGAATGATGGGCGACGGGGATTCGGCTCGCTTATGAACGCTTGTGACGCACGTCGGTCGGAGCTCCCAAGATAGCGACCGCAAGTCCAGGCACGTGACTTATTATGTTTCATCAACCTCTTGCCGGGGAGGTTCTGGGAGAGTGCAAGCTGATTGCAGGTCCAATCTGCAGCCAGCAGCAGTAAGAGGCAGCAGAAGCAGAAGCTCAGCCCTCTTGCTTTCCTACCGTTCCATACCACAGAAGTCGATGGCAAAGATCAGTAGACTATGTACAAGGGTGTCTACGATGGCTGGATGCCAAGGCCCCTCGAGGGAGTCTTCTCGGCCATCGACGACATCCCCCTCGAGTCGACTTTGGGCACTCGCAGACACTCGCAAGAAGCCCTGATCTAGACGCGTCAGCAGCCGACGAGCTCTGTTGGTATGCCTGAGGGAGGTAATGCCGGCAAAGCACCGTTGGCTCTCTAGATGTCACATTCATCACTTCGTTTCCGACTCCCAGGCCAAGAAGCCAAGGACCAAGCGTCCTGCTGGGTGACGATATTGACAGTCCGAGTGGTTGGGGGCATATGGGCGTGGAAGACTTGCTGCTCAATTCTCTTTCGTCGTTCTGGTTTCTAGCTGTATGATACATGCGTATGTACGGAGTACGTACGGAAGTATGTACATGCATACCGACCTGTAACTCGCGTCTATGCTTCGCCACAATGGAGGCTCGTCGTGCGCGCCGCGCAATCGCACCATCTAGTTACCCGATGACTACGTATGTACGGAGTACGTTCCATACTTAATGTACAATCCTAAGCCCCTGGATCACAGCGGACAACGTGGAACTAATAATAGCTCTACCTCAGGGGCACTGTACCAGTACACCGCACGGTTCCAGTACACCACGTGACTAGTTGAAATATCACTCGAAAGTTTCCACATAAATTATTTGAGAAACACAAAGAGTCGAAATAGGGCTCGATGATACCAGGAATGAGAATATTTGAATAGTGTCGTGGTCAGACTGGCAGTCATGGGCAACTCAAAGAGGGAATCCAAGAAGGACGTCAAGACGAAGAAAAAGTCTACGAAACGCAAGCGCGAAGAAGTCGTGGAGGACAGCGAGCATGGCGGGGTATCGCTCGTGGAGGGGCATGATGCGGCGAGCGCAGAGACTACGGCTCCTTCTGGACCAGACTTGAAGAAGAGGAAGAAAACAAAAAAGACGAAGACGTTGAAGGTGCATGATCCCGCGAGAGCAGAGACACCGGTTGCTACGGCTCCTGCTGGACCAGACTTGAAGAAGAGGAAAAAATCAAAAGAGTTGAAGACGTCGAAGGTGGAGGGCCACGAGCTCCAGACTCCAGATGGGCAGAACGCACCGTCGACGATTTCCAAGTCAACATCACAAGGCGTTGGCGGACCGGAGGATGATGTCGGGGTGTCCATCACGGACGCAGATGGCGACGAGACAGTTGGTAACGGGGTGCATCTTCCGCCCGCAAACACATCGGACGCATCAGAAGACCAAGAGGCTGCTCCCGCAAATCCCAATGGCAAAGCATCGAAAAACCACCGCTTCATCGTCTTTGTCGGTATGACTCTACAATGCTCTCCCAATACACACCGCGGAAGACCTCGACGCTGACGATGCTGCATGATCTTTGCAGGGAATCTACCTTACAATGCAACGGCGCAAACCATCCAGGCACACTTCTCGGCCGTGAATCCCACCTCGATTCGACACCGGACGCACAAGGAAGACCCGTCTCGATCGAAGGGATTTGCCTTTTTGGAGTTTGACGGGTATGAGCGAATGGCGACGTGTCTCCAGAAGTTCCACCACTCCAGATTCGACGATGGCAGCGGCAAGCCGAGAAGGATCAATGTCGAGCTGACGTGGGTCTTCCATCTTTGTTCTGCCCCCGTCGTACTCATCTGCACTCCTCCACTCGGCTCAGAGTGCTCAGACGAGACTGACCATTCGTCCATCGCCAAAATGCAGCGCCGGGGGTGGCGGCAAGAAATCAGAAACCCGGAACGAGAAGGTCAAGGCCAAGAACGCCAAGCTGAACGACGAACGCAAACGACGAGCTCAGAAGGAAGCTGCAGAGGCACAGTCCGGGGAGGGAGGCCCGACAGTGCCGGCCGCGGACGGAGCTGACGCGAATGGGGAAGACGCCAGGGGTGGTGTTGAAGCCGGCAATGCCAAGGCACAGAGACGCTCTCACGAAAAGCCGCACTCGAAGAGCAGCGCAAAGGTAAAGGCAAAGGGCAAAAAGAGCAGCGAAAGGGCAAAAGAAAATCACAAGCAGGGCCAAGTCCAGCCGGATGGGAGGACGGATGTGAACATCCACCCCAGTCGAAGGAATCGGTTTCACGCATGAACGGACGGTGTTGTTTGTACAGGGGGTTTCGTTGCGCTGTTTGCGCTGTTCGCCCCAACATATCAGAGTGGATGAATTGATTAGTTAGAGATCGTCGACGGACGAGACGAGTCGAGACTAGAATACAAAGGTAAAGTTTTGCCCAACCCCATGACTGGCCGGCTGTGCAAATAGTACGCATCTACGTACGTCCTTCTGTCGGGCTCTGATGCACGCTTATTCCACTCCTTCTTCCAGCCGGGAGAAGGAATGCGTACCATCGCTTCCTCTTCCTGCCCCTTTTCCCCTTCTCCTATTTGCCCCGCTATTCCCCGACCTCCGCTGCTCCCCTACCGAACCTTCTTGCAGACTATGAGTCACGTAGGCCAAAAAGGCGCTCTATATTTCTCCGCTCTCCCCCATCTCTTCATCTGCTTTTCCATCAATTTGTCCATTCGCCAGAGTTCTGACATCCGCAGACTGCATTTCAAACTCGGCCCCATACCCAACCATCCAACAATTGACAATCAACAATCAACGTTTGATAGTCAACAGCAGCTGCCATGGACTCCGAAGAATATAACCCGCTGCCTACCCCTCCCCCTACCCCTCCGATGAAACCCGTTGCAAAGCCCATATCCTAGGTTTCCAACTGTGACTGGTGAGTAGAACCTGCTCAACGATCTGCTTTCCATCTCGGACCTTGATGTACTGTTGGCTCATCTTTCATGACTAGGGGGAATCTCCGGAATCGGGATTGGGGGACTAATGGGCAAGGGGGGAGGAGTGGCACTGGAGAGGAGGAAATGAAGATGCCATAGATGGATATTGGAGAGTGGGGAGAAACGATGGGTGAAGCCGGCTGCTTCGCAGGCAGAGAAGACAGACAGAAGGTTGATCCTGGTGGAGACCGAAGATGGCGAAGAGAACCAGGGGGTTTTGGGAGAAGATCGAGATGAAGAGACCTCATTGGCCTGGTGGTAAGACTGCGTTGTCCACCCATCATCAGCCTCCTTCGTCCCTTTCGAGCCTCTCTTCTTTCTAACTCTCAAGAGCACCACCACTAGTGCCGCACGGTCTTGCCACTGTACCAGCCAATTGCATGCACACCAGCACACCTGTCGGAGTTATACAGCTGTTGAGACCTCTTGGACGCACCAGAGAACACATGACAGTCGACTACTATGATGCCAATAGGAAAAGTCTTGGATGATATGGTGTGGTCTAAGCGTTGAAAGTGTACGTCGTCCAGTTGAGCAATAGCATAGCAAGCATCAAACGTGATGATAGCTGAACCGCAGGTGCAGAATGCCGTCTCATCCTTCTTTGTCGAGACTTTCCACCACCACCACCACCACCACCACCACCGGATATGCAGAGGAATTGAAGCCTCAACACGCCGAGACCCGAGGAGATGGCTGAGACTACACCAGGAGCTGAGGCTGAGTATCTATCTACATCACCGAGAGTTAGTACAAGGCAATAGGACAGAGCAGGGCACAGCTCTAGGAGGAGGCACAGCTCCAGGAGCAGAACAAAGTTCTACGATGAGGCACTGCTCTTTGAGAAGGCACGACGATGAGACTTGGGGTACCACCAATCAGCGGCCGGAGCAGCACTTGTACTTAGCAGGTGTACTCGGTAGTCTATACCGGTAGTACAGTACGTACGTAGGGTACCGTATGATATACCCAGGTCCACACCAGTGGAATAACATGACCTGGCTAGAAACGCGAGAACTATTTCTTCTTGCTTTTCTGTCTTCCTAGTACAGTACAGTACAGTACAGTACAGCACGGTACAGTACACTACAGCGATGTGATTAATGCAAGCCACTTATAGCCCACCAGTCTCTCCCTAACAGCAGTTGGAGATTCTTGCTCACCTCCGGTCTGATACACAGACAGTACACTCTAATCTCATCTCTCTTTTCCTAGTTCTATTCTAGTCAGATTGGTGATTGGCTCTGACTCTGGGCTCCTGGCTCTGACTTTGATTCTGGCTCTGGCTCTGGCTCTGGCTCTGTAACACAGTCACTGCTTTTGCTTTTGCTTTATGTATACATACATACATATGTTGGGCGGTGTGCTTGCGCAGAGCACAGAGAGCCCGAGGTGGAGGATGGATGGGGAAGGAGAAATGAGGATGACAAAGACAAAAGGAAAGAAAGGAAGAAACAAAGAAGGAATACAGAAGATGCAGGGAGAGAGAGAGAGAGAGAGAGAGAGAGAGAGAGAGAGAGAGAGAGAGAAAGTTTCCAAAAGCTGTGAGATTTGATAGATTTATAGATGGATATAGATTGATTGATGTGGAAATATATGAATGCGTACGGGTGGATATGGCATGGAAGACGACGAGTAAATGAATGTGACGCTAGCTGAACAGACCGTGCATCCCTCGGTGAGACCAGATTGCTCTCGCGCGGCCCCTTGAAAAGGATGGTCTGGTCTCCGCTCGTTGCACCAGTTCCGTCTCCGCAGCCTCCTCCCAAGGCTCAATCGAGCCCGATGGGCGCGATGCCTCACCCCCCCCGGCATGACTGCCTCAAACGGCCGAGCGGTCCCTCGCTCTATATCCAAGCCGGTCTTGTCTTCATAAGATCGAGCATTTCCGCTCCTTCTTCTTTGGTGGTAGTTTCGGGCTCAAGACCGCCCTGCCACACGTCCCTGTCAGTTTCATCCTCCGCGGCCGATGCAGGTCGAGCGAGGAACGAGAGGGCCAACCCACCGTATGGCTTCGTCAAACACCGTCTTCAGCCCCCGCTGCGTCAGAGCCGAGCACTCGACGTACTTGACGGCGCCGATCGCTTTCCGGACCTCGTTGGCCTTCTCCCAGTTGATGGGCTCCATGCGCTTGGCCTTCAGTGCGTCCCTGGTGGCCGGATCTTCTCGGAGATCTAGCTTTGTTCCGACGAGGATGATCGGCACGTTGGGTGCGTGATGCTCAATCTCAGGATACCACTGGTGCCCGGTCAGATGCCAGCTTGCCGCATGCAGGACCCGACGGTAAAGCCGAACAGACCTTTGTCGTGACGTTATCGAACGACGGCGGGCTGACGATCGAGAAGCAGATCAGGAAGACGTCCGTCTGGGGATATGATAGCGGCCGGAGCCGGTCGTAATCTTCCTGTCCGGCCGTGTCCCACAGACCAAGACTGATGGGCTTGCCGTCCACCATCACGCTGGCCGAATAGTTGTCGAATCTGCCCCCAAGTCAGCTCGGCCGGGCACGATCCATCGGCGCCCAGTCCTTACACGGTCGGAATGTATTCCCCTGGAAACGCGTTTGTCGTGTATGAAATAAGCAAGCATGTCTAGTCCACCGGTTGAGCACGCGACCAGCGAGTACGTCGGCGGTCTGGGCTGGCATACCTTGCCTACTGCACCGTCGCCGGTGACGACACACTGAACACAGCGTCAGTAACTCGAGCTGCAGACGCGCTGGACGGAGGTCGCACCTTTAAGGACTGGGTTGCCGGCGCGGCAGCCATTACGGATGGGTGTTGATACGACATGAACGGCGGTGACGACTCGTCGACAACGACGAGGACGGCGACGAAGCGAATTGAGGGCGATCAGCGAGCCAAGAACTCGAGGCAGCCTACAAGAGGTACGTCAGAGAGGCTCACCGCGACGTCGTCGCACACGGGACGACGACACTGACCAGCAAACCTGAAACGTCAAGCGCTACCGAAAGTCTGCGACGAGCTACCGACACTGTCGCCGACGAGCGCCACCAAAAAAAAAGCTCAACCGAATCCAGCTCAAATCGATAGGTCTGGGAGTAAGGATTGGGTCGAGAAAGCCGATGATAGGTGTTCGGTTGATCCCCACGAGGCTCAGGCGAGCATGGGGAAGCGGAGTGACGGTCCGCTTGGGGAGAGGGGGGGGGGGCCGCTCAGCCGACGGGCAACGGCAATCTGTCTGAGACGGGCCTACTCCGCACCGCAGAGTCGATCGCCTGCGACGGCAGAAGACCGGTGAAGAAGCAACTTGGGCGAGGAGAGACGAGAAGGGAAGCTGCGTTGAGCTGAGCTTGGGATGTGTCGGGGACGTTTGAGATGCTACTGGTAATTAGTGGGACTCTCCAGATGGAAGGCGTGCAGTACGTACGTACTAGCACCTTACAGTACGAACGTAGCACTAAGCCATAATGAATTTAATTAGTGCTGTAACCCCTACGAATGTACCGAGATGCGCCACGAAGGTACTGTATCATGCCGGGCATGCAGCCGGCCGATGGTAGAGATTTACGACGGTCTGCAATATGACAGGGCAAGAGAGATGTCTTCCCAGCAGCTCTCCTCACCTTTCTGGATCGACTTGTTTTCAGTTTTCTATTCTCACGGTTGTCTCTCGACCAGCAGCCGATCACGATGCTGATACTCAAACTTCGGCGGCTCCGGCCTCGCCGAGGTACAGTACATATCGTACAGTAGCTGTTTCCGCAACGACCCAATAACAACGAGATAAAATCACCGTTGGAGAGATAGATTGTTTGCTGGATGCTGCGACCCGCAAAATGAGCTAGGCGAGTCTCAGCGCTGCCAGTAGTACTCCGTACCCGCGCCACGGGGGGCTACACCCCCTCCTCCCGCACCTCCGGTACGTCCGGAACACCTCTCTGTCCAGAGAGGTGTCTTACACCGGAATGAAAGTATCAGCAGTATGAAAGGTTTTTGATCACTACTGCACGACAACATTCAAACAGCCACAACTCCACCACAACATGGCCACGCCATACCCAGAAGTTGAAGCTCAGATCTCAAAGGCTATAGAATTGATTCCCACGTGCGAGAAGTTCACAATCCCAAAGTTGGCTAAGGAGTTCAATGTCCCGGAGCAACAGCTTTGACGTCACCTGAAAGGAGTGCCTTCAAAGACACAGCAGATTCCTGTGAACAGAAAGCTTTCAGAAGCTTTCAGAAGCTGCTGTCTGTGGGTACCTTGATTGACTTGACAAGCTAGGACTACCTGTACAACCAGCAATACTTCAGAATACTGCCAATGTTATCCTGTTGCACAACCACACTGGAGATGATTGTTACGACCCAGGAGGAACACAGTCTTTATACTCACAGAAAGCAGCAGACAGGATACTGGACGGAAGTACCAGGCAGCATAACACAGGAAGCAGTCACGTGACCGGCGAGACCGACCTGGGGTTGCTCGCCGCAGCGTGCATATGCGTGAGCAAAGTGAGCAGAGCTCGCCCAGCTCGCTGCAGCATGCATGAGCAGTGAGCAAAGTGAGCAGAGCTCACTGAGCTCACGGACTAAGCACTATATAGTCCGGCGATAGTTCCCTTATGGAACGATCGTCTTCAACTCATGTTGTGATCCAGACAACTAGATCTACTTCAATACAATCTTGTACGAAGCCACTGATCAGGTGTCATCACCACCACGTTCCACCAAACCCCTTCACGCTCCTTGACACTCCTCTCCTGCGAGAACCAACCCGCCTTTCGCATCTCGCCCTCATCTTATACTCGGATAGGACAGTACGGTACGGACCGCAACAATGATGATCCACCTGTTGTTAGAACCTTGTGGGTCCACCAGTTCCTCAAACACCACCCTGAGTATTTTGTATGAAAGCAGAAAACAACAGACCCCTGACGAACTGTTGCCAGCAATACATCCTTGATAGCGGAGTGGTACAAGGACTTCTGTATCACTTGGCAGGTGTTTGGCTTCCAGTCTAGTGATGTCTGGAATATAGACAAGTCAGGCTTTATGGTGGGCATGGGAAAGAATCAGAAAGTGATCACAAAAGATCCTCGTCAGAAGCTATACCTTGGAAGCTCCACTAACTGTGAGCTGGTCATGGTTGTGGAATGTTGCGGTCTGTACCGTGCCGTCCTATCCGAGTATAGGATGAGGGTGAGATGCAGAAGGCGGGTTGGTTCTTGCAGGAGAGGAGTGTCAAGGAGCGCGAAGGGGTTTGGTGGAACATGGTGGTGGTGACACCTGATCAATGGCTTCGTACAAAGGATTGTATTGAAGTAGATCTAGTTGTCTGGATCACAACATAAGTTGAAGACAATCGTTCCATAAGGGAACTATCGCCTGGCTATATAGTGCTGGCCTGTCAAGACAATCAAGATTGTCTTGACAGCCTTGACATCAAGACTGGTGAGATTGTCTTGACAGTCCCACCACGTCATGCATCCTGTGTCAAGACGGGTGAGATTGTCTCAACCCTTCATGCATCCTGCATCGAGACTGGTGAGATTGTCTCAATGTGTCATGCATGCTGTGTCAAGCCACCCGTGTTTGTCTTGATAGTCACGTGACCTCTTGTTGGTTGGTCACTTGACTCCACGGTGGTCTCTTGTCTGGCCCGAGGCCTGATACCTGTATAAATAAGTGGCTTCCCTTCCCAGAGATTGTAACACTACCTTCCTCCCCTTCATTTATCGTCTCGATGAATTCTTGAGTATGTCTGCAAAATCACATGCCTCTGTTTACCGAAAGCAACTGGCAGCCCAGATTCGTGCTCGCAACCTTCTGTCACTTACTCCGTGTGACTTCTGTATCTTGAACAGCAAGCCTTGTTTCTGAATGTCTGACAACAACAATAAGTTGAAGTGCGCTGAATGCACTTGTTGTGGGAAGTCCTGTGTGTTGCTTTCTTGGGAGTCACTGAACATGACTTGTGATAACCTTCATGATGATCTGGCTGTTGATGAGGCCAAGCAGGATACTCTTGTTGAGCAGCTTGCCGAGCTGCAGGCTTGTGTGTCCTGAAAGCGGAAGGTTCTCGAGGGAGCTGAGGGTTGAGCAAAGAAGAAACTCCAGTGCCTTGTCGCTGAAATGGAGGTGGAGGGCAAGGACTTGTCGGCGACAGTTATTGATGTGTCCGCGCTGCAGGCTGAGCTGTTCAGTCCTACCCCTGGTGGAACTGTCACAGAAGGAGCTAGCAGTTCACAAGGTTCTTGAGTGGTTCCCAGGTATTTTCCAAGTCTGGGTATTCTTTCCACTTAACAAGGTGTTGCTGACCTTTCTTAGCCAGGATTTGTTCAACTTTGAACTTCTGCTCTTCTTCAGGCTGGTAATGAAATGTTTCCTGCAAGGGTGTGCTCTGGTCAGCTGGTTCAATCATTAAGATATGAAAGTTTGGATAGACTCTGGCATCCCTTGGTAGTTGTATCTTGATGTTGACTAGTCCTGTTTTCTCTTCAACCAAAAATAGTCTGACCTTGATGTTGTCAAGTTTCTTTATTTTTGGCTTTTTTGTTTTCCAATTCTTTGTGAGAAGGTAGACTTTATCCCCCTTCTTTAGCTGAGGTGCTATTTTTGACTTTTTGTCTATTTGGCACTGCATTCTTTCTGAGGTCTGTTGAAGGTAGTGCCTTATCATCATATGTGTTTGTTGTAGAAGCTTGTCATGTTGGAGTGCTTTCTCAGTGTTTGGTGAAGCTCTGCTTGGTATTCTGATGTTTGCATGTTGTCCAAAATTGGCAAAGAATGGCAATTCCTTTATCAAGTCTGATCTGTGCTGGTTGATTGCCAGCTGTGCCACTGGTAATAATTATACCCAATTGCTGTCAACCAAGTATAGGACACTACGTTCAAGGACCATCACTTCTGATAATCACCGGACTTTGTCAGAAGTTCTGGAAACCAAGCGAGTATCTGTTGGGAACCACCAAAACCTTAAGGTGAAAACCCATCACTTTGGGTAACCCAGCTTGTTTGTCAAAAGTTGTGATCTCTGAATCTTCGATCTTCAACTTCAACAACCAACAGACTATCTATAACAAGGCAGAGAGTGGCCAGTGGGATTCTGAAAGACTGGGGACAGGCCCCAATTACCTAGGAACACTCAGTCTTGGGGTGTGGTCCCAGGATTGAGCAAGTACTCCCAGTCAGACAGATAACAGCTTGAACTTCTCTCAAGAGAAACATCTAGCATCAAGGAGATCAGGGCTCCCAGGATAAGAGAAATGGTTTAGAGCTTGCCTCTAGTGCTGGTAGAGTTGAAAAACTCTAGGAAAGCTCAGGCAGGGGGTGTGGTCTCCAGCTTGAGTTAATACAGCCAGATTTCCCTAGAGTCTAGTTGGAAAAGACTGCCCAGGAAAGTACAGTCTTGGGGAGTGGTCCCAGGATTGTGCAATTACTGCTAGGAACCAGGTGACCCTTTGTGAACAACCCACTGTGCAGGTTACCTACCCTATGCCTGTCAAAAAGAAGAAACCGGACTCCTCCCAGAACACTACCAGAAAAACAACACCTTCTCCAACAATGCCAGCTCCCAGTTCTGCTGGTACTCAGCCTAGTTCTTCTACCCCCTATCCAGCTCTCCAGAATGACTACAACCTACTGGACTCATGGCTCAAGACTCAAGCTACCCCAGAATCTGTACTGAAAAGCTGGGAGAATGTTAAGAAAAACTCTTGTACTAATGAAGCCCAGTCCACCAAAACCCAGTCTCTCCCCACTGGTCTGACCAACAAGATTTTCCAGGAGCTGGAGAATATTAGCAAGCGGCTAGACAAGCAAGAATCTAAGCTATCATATGCCCAGGCTGTTCAGAAACATATCCCAGCTCAAATCCCTCTAGCTCCAAGGATTCTGAAGGAAGTTCTTGTCCACCCTGGTAACCAGACACCTGATATGGCCAACAGGACTCACATCCAGCTTTTTCAAGCTCTCCAAGACAGACTCCCCAGTCCCTATAATAAACAAGTCAGAGCAGTGAGAAAACTTCCCTCAGGGGACATTCTTATTAACACTGAAACCCAAGAGACTAAGAGTTTTCTGGAGAAAGACTCTGCCTGGATATCAGCTATTTTTACCAAGGAAGCAACTATCCAACCCAAGAGATTCCCAGTGTTGATTCATGGAGTCAGAACCACAGACATCCAGCCAGAAAACCTGGAAAAAACTCGCCAGACTATCCAGAACAGCAACCCATCCCTGAGCAAGCAAATCACTATTCTAAGAGCCTACTGGTCAAAGAAGGCTATAGCTCAAAAGAAACCAGTTACTTCACTCCACCTGGATCTGGCCACCCCGGAACAGGCCAATCTTCTAATTGAGAGTGGAGTAGTGCTGGGCCACAGATTGCATGAGGCAGAGCCTTTTCTGGCTAACACAGTGGTGGCACAATGCTTCAAGTGCTTTGGGTATGGACACCAAGCTCGCCTGTGCAGGAATCAAGCTGTATGTGGTGCCTGTGGAGGCCAGCATGAAAGAAGAACCTGCCAAATCCCTGAGCAACTGCTAAAGCCAAAATACAGCAACTGCAAAGGAGCTCACCCAGCCTGGGCTAGCACATGCCCAGTACGCCAAGAAGCAGTCAAGAAGGCAAGAGAGGCATGGATTTCCCGCCCAGGGAAGTATGAGATCTCCACTGCTACCACTGTCCCAGTCACACAGTCTCCAGTTACTTTCCCCTTCATACAGACTCTTCCAGGGGGAAAAAGACGGAAAACCACAGAGCCAACTACAAGCTCAGAGAGACTCAGAGGAGGGTCTCCAGAAGTGCAAATTCTGTCTACAAGATCAACAAACACAGGGGGAAAGCAGTCAGTCAACCCCTTCAAGATCTTTGAAGATGAAATGTCTACATGAAGAATACAAAGTTCACACTTCTTCAATACAATGTGCAGAAAAGCCAATCAGTCCAAGAGCTACTTCTAGCAACCCCAACTCTTCAAGAAGTAGATATTATTGCACTTCAAGAACTCTGGAAGAATCCTCACCTTCAAACCAGCACCTCAACTGTTTTTTCTTCTTTTCTTCCTTTATTTTCTCCAGAGATTGGTAGAACTCTTTTTCTTATTAACAAAAACCTGAATCTGTCATCTCTCCACCCTACTTTCTGGAGTAAAGACTTTGTTTCTCTTGAAATTCATCTGGAAAACACCTCTACTTCTCTGTGGGTGCATAATCTATACTTCACTCCCTCAAGTCAAGAGAACTACCTACAAGCATCAGAAGCTCTTCTCTGTCTACTCCAAAATGCTTTACAAGCAAAAGGGCAGCATATTCTTCTTACAGACTCAAATCTTCACCACCCTGACTGGTCAAAGAAAAGAAGACTATATTCTGACACTGTACACAAGTTCCAAACTCTAATGAAAAACTCAAATCTGGAGTTAGCTATTGCACCTTTTACACCCACAAGAGCTAGATCTCTTTCCCACAAACCCTGTTCACCTATTGATCTTTCCTTTATATCTTCTTCTCTTTCTAACTCTCTAATCTTTTCTAAAATTGCTTTGCAGTTCTTTCATGGGTCTGACCACAGACCTGGGCTAACTAGCCTGGACCTGGACTCACCAAGAAAAACCTGGAAGCCAGAAAGGAACTGGAAAACACTGGACACAAACCTGGCAAAACAAGAGTGTAATAATTTGCAGCTGCCCTTCCACTTTCAAGATAAACATGAAGTGGATGAGTACTTGGAATATCTTAACCACTTTCTCCAAGAAATAGCAGACAGATGCACAGAACTCCAGAAGCAATCTAGCCACTCAGTCCCCTGGTGGAACCAAGAGATCCAAACTAAAGTTAAGCAGGAAAGAAGAATAAGAAGACAAGTGCTCAGAGGACAGGCAAGCCAAGAAGAGCTAGAAGAAGCAACTAAGCTCAAGAAGAAAGCTGTCAGAGAAGGCAAACAGAACACCTTCAGAAAACAAGTTCATGAGCTAGCCAGTTCCTCAAAATTCTGGAAGCTTGCAAAGTGGGGAAAATCAAAAGCTAACAAGACCCCTGATCTTCCTCTGGTCCCTGATCTGGAGACTCAAGAAGGACTAGCCAAAAGCTTTGAGGAGAAGACAAAATCTTTCTCAGCTCAATTCTTTCCAGAAGCACGTGTTCCAGAACCAAGTACAGAAAGTCACCAGAGTACCCCAGAGATCCAGCTTTCTCAGGAGGTTACCACTGAAGAAGTGGAGCAAATTCTGAACAAGAAGAAACCTTTTACAGCAGGAGGAAAAGACAAGCTGCCAAATGGATTTCTGAAAGCTCTGGGTCCCAAGTTCTGCCAAGCTATAGCTGTTCTCACATCAACATGCTGGAGACTGGAATACTTTCCAGAGAAATTCAAGAATGCAAAAACAGTCTGTCTAAGAAAACCTGGCAAGGGAATCTATAACCAAGCTAAAGCCTGGCGCCCTATAGCTCTGCTAAACACAACTGGCAAGCTGATGGAAGCTATTACAGCAGCCAGACTAAGCAAGGTAGCAGAAGAGGCTAAACTCTTGCCAGAAATCCAGATGGGGTTCAGGAAAGGCAGATCAACTGAATCAGCACTTTTCCTTCTAACTTCCCAAGTGGAAAAAGTCTGGAAAGAAGGCATGGTTGCATCTCTACTTTCTCTGGACATCTCAGGAGCATATGACAGAGTTCTTCCAGAGATTCTTCAAAAGATTCTGGAGAGAAAAGGAATCCCTCTCTGGCTAACTTCTTGGATCTTCTCTTTCTGTACCAGACGTACCACCACCCTAGTTTTTGATGACTCTGAGTCCTCTTCTATTCCTATTCACTGTGGAGTTCCCCAAGGTTCCCCTTTGTCTCCTATTCTTTTTCTATTCTATATTTCTGAACTTCATGAGACTGTACATTCTCCTACTACTGGTGTTTCTGCTCTGGGATTTGCAGATGATACAAATCTGCTTGCATTTGGACACTCTCTTAAAAGCAACCTTCTGAAGTTGAAGAATACACATCTTAAATGTCTATCTTGGGCTGCAAGACATGGAATGGTCTTCTCTCCTGAGAAATATGAAATACTTCATTTTTCCAGAAGAAGATCAGACAATCTGCAGCTCAAGCTTAGACTTGGGAATGTGATTCTAAAACCAAAAGAAGAAGTGCGAGTATTGGGAGTGTACCTGGATGCCAAACTCCACTGGCACAAACACCAGAGAATTATTCTTCAAAAAGCACAAAAAGCACTATCTTCTCTTTCTAGAACCTCTTACTCCACCTGGGGCTTTCCAGTTCTCACAGCACGCCTTGTGTACACTGCAATACTCAGATCTGTACTGAGCTATGCAGTGGGAATTTGGTTCAACCCACTCAGAAAATCCTCTAATATTTCCTCTCTTATCATATTCCAAAACAAATGTCTGAGACTTATTGGGGGTGCTTTCAAAGCCACTCCTTCTTTTCTATTAGAGAGTGAGCTTTTTCTTTTACCTCTAGATCTCTATTTTAAATTTCGCACAGCTTGTTTTCTATCTTCTATCCAAACCTCCTCTCTGAAAGACTTTCTTGACAGTACCTTTTCTACTATTTCTTCCTATGCTTCTTCACTGAGGAAACCTTTAAAGAAATGCTCAACTATCTCTCCTAATTGGAAGTTCACTTGGTTAAGTCAAATAACTACTAACCAGGCCAGTTCAAAGAAAGAACTACAAATACTCTTTACTAAAGAGTGGGAAAACCAATGGGAGGAGAAGAAAAGAAAAGGCTATGCTGGATGGCAGGTGTTTTGCCAAAAACCTCACTACAACAACCTAAAGCTCTACAAAGAGCTACAGAAAGCTGAGGCAAGTCTACTACTGCAAACCAGAACTGGGAGAATTGGTCTAGCAAGTTTTCTTTTCAGAGCTGGAGTCCCTGACTTTCCTACCCCCCTATGCATGTGTGGTCAAGCAGAAGAGACAGTAAAGCATATCACCTCTTCATGCTCTCTCTACTCAAGTCAAAGACAACATGCTCTCTTTAACCCCCAAGATTTCACTACTATTATTTCAAACCCAGAGCTTCTACAGAAGTTTCTGTACTGGTTTATGTCTTTGAAAAGACTAAACCAATTTAATCTGGCTTTCAAACTTCACTATTCACACTCCAACATCTAGAAGCTTTTCCTACCAGACACTACAAGATTTCCTTTTGCTACACTTTCTAGTCACCTCCCTGTCTTCAGTTTTTATTCCTTTAAAGGTTTTCTGAAGAAGTTCACTATTAGCTGGAAGATCTGCATGGCTGTAAAGCTACAAACAGTGTAAGAATCAAATCAAATCAAAAAAAAACCCAATTGCTGTGGGTCTGATTAATGTAATACTGCAAGTAAGTCTCCAGGACTTGGTTTGCTCACTCTGTCTGGCTGTCAGTTCATGGGTGATAGTCCGTAGACATTTTGGGTTTTGTTCCCATGGCTGCACTGATTGTCTTCCAGTAGTTGGATGTGAAGAGTTTGTCTCTGTCTGTAATGATCATGATTGGAACTCCGTAGTCTCTGACCAATCTGTCCAGTAAGAGATGTCCCAATTGTTCTGCTGTGTGGGTCTCCTTGAATAGTACTGTTATTAGGTATTTTGTGAATCTGTCCACTATCACTATAATTAAATTGTAGGTGATTCCTGTGACTGGGTCTTTGGACTTGGGTAACTTTGTGATGAAGTCTATTAAGATGTCCTTCCAAGAGCCTCTTGGTATTGTGTTCAGGTATCCTTCTCTGTATAGCTTATGTCTTCCATGTTTATTTTTCTGGTATAGTAGATATTTGCTGATGTAGCTTGTGATGTGTTGTCAGAGATTGATAATGTTGTTCCCTGCCTGTTGGATAAGGTCTGTGGTTTTGGTGATTCCTGGGTGACCATGTGCTGGGTTGTTGTGGTAGTTCCTTATTAATTCTTCAGTGTCTTCTGCCATGAGCTTGTTGATCTGCGGTTGAGGCACCAGGTTTCCTTGCTGGTCCTACTATAAGATTGTTCCTTGGTGTTCATCATCTTCCATGTAGTTTTTTTGTCAGCTTAGTACATCTGCTCTCCTATTATCCTGTCTGGGGGTATACAATATCTTGAACTTGTGTTACTCTAGGAGTTCAGCCCATCTGACTTGTTGTCTGTTCAGCTTCTTGGTTGTCGTGAACATTGTCAGATTCTTGTGGTCTGTGAGAATGGTGAGTTCAGAACTGCTTTCCGCGTACACTCTCCAGTGTTCAAGTGTGTTGACAACTGCCAGTAGCTCTTTATCGTGGATATCATAGTTTTGTTCTGCTTGTGTCATCTTTCGTGAGTAGTAGGCAACTGGGTGCCACTTGCCGTCTGCCTGTTGGCATAGACATGCTCCCACTGCCTGATCTGAAGTGTCCGTCTTGATTTGTGTCGGTTGGCCTGTCTTGAAGTTGAGGAGAACTGGTTCCTTGGCGCAAGCGTCCTTGAGCTGTTGGAATGCTTTTTGTTGTCTCTCCGTCCACCGGTACTCCACGTCCTTCTTCGTGAGTTCTGTCAGTGGTGTTGCCATCTGTGAGTAGTTCTTGATGAACTGTCAGTTGAAGTTGGCAAATCCTAGGAAGGCTTGTACTTCCTTAACTGATGTCGGTGTTGGCCATTGCTGAATCGCTTTGATTTTCTCAGGGTCAATCTTGATCCCTTTGATCCCTATGATGTATCCGAGGAATTCAACTTCCAGTTTGTTGAACTCGCATTTCTTTGGGTTGAGCTTGAGCCCTGCCTCTTGTAGGCATCGTAGAACATCCTTCACATGTTTGGTATGTTCCTGTTGCGTGTTTGAGTAGACAAGAATGTCATCCAGGTAGGTGATAGCTGTTTGGTCCAGGTGTGCTCTGATAACGTTGTTGATCAATGCTTGACATGTTGCTGGTGCGTTCGTGAGTCCGAATGGCATAACCAGATACTCGTAGTGTCTGTATCAGGTTCTGAAGGCTGTCTTCCATTCTTCTCCTTCTTTCATGCGTATCAGGTTGTATACTTCTTTCAAGTCCAGCTTGGTAAAGATTGTAGCTTGGCTGATCCTGTCTCGCAATTCGTTCACATTTGGCAACAGATATCAGTTCTTGATGGTAATGTCGTTGAGTTTCCTGTAGTCCACACAAAGTCGAAGACTTCTGTCTTTCTTTGGTGCAAATAGTATCGGGTATCCTGCTGGTGATTGAGATTCTCGAATGAAACTCTTTTTCAGGTTTTCCTCCAGGTACTCGCGAAGTACTTGGAGCTCTTTCTCTGATAACTGGTAAATTGGTCCAAATCCTGGCTCCGTCCCTGGTTGCAACTTGATCTCATGATCCCAAGGTTGGTGCTTAGGCAACACTGCTGTTGTTGTCTCTTCCTGAAAGAGGTTATCATACCCAGGTCAGTACTCTTCAGGGATCTCCAGAGGGTTAACAACTTCCTCTCTCTTCATCTCTGACTGTTTGGCCACCTGGTTCCGGGGTGTGCCTGTCAAGGCAGACCTCTTCTTTTGAGAGTTGTCCTTTCTGTCGGTGAGGTTCCACTAAGGACTCCTTCCCTCATCTGTCCACGTCTTCTGCGGCTGGTAACAGGTCTGAGCTGTGTTGTTAGTGCAGTTCCTAAACGTGAGTACTCCTGTCTTCCAGTTAACAACTGGGTTGTGCTTCTTTAGCCAAGGCATCCCCAAATAGATATCCTGAGTGGCCAACTCGACGATATCAAGGTAGATCCTTTCAGCATGGTGTCCGGTAACCATTTCTATTGGCTGCGTCTCATGGCAGACTAGCTCTGTCTGTCCATTTGCCATCGTGAGCTGATAGGGCTGCTGCTTGCGTCTCCTTCCAGTGCCGAGGGTATTGTAAAGTTGTCTTGAAATGTAGTTCCCACTGGCTCCAGAGTCAACAAGTGCGTATGTCCGTATCAGCGTGTTGGTGTATAGTGACACAGGCAATCGCAGGTGCTTTGCGTTGCTAGGGGTCATGTTGTTGAGCTCCCGATGTCACCCCTTGACAAGGGAGTTCAGTCTTTTCCTGATTGAAGTGTCTTTCCACTGACTGGGCAATGGGTCCAGCCATTCCCATCAGTCCTGAGGAATCTGTTCATGAATTTGTCTTGCTGATGCTTGTCACATCCAGGCTTGAGGCAGTACTGCCAATTGTCAACGTAGCAGTTGTAGTTGTTGCCTTGCTGTAGGAACATAAGGTGTTTGTGCCAATCATGTGTGTGCCAGGGGAATGCGGTGTGTTGGCGTTTGTCCCAAAGATGGATCTCACACGCATCCTTCTCGCAATTGACCCAATGCTTGTGGCAGGTGGCGTGGTAGGGTGAATGTCCTCCGTACCTTTGTAGTTGTTCGTGGTAGGTGCAGTAGTGCCTTGTGCAAAACCTCCACTGTAGTTCACCATGCCGTAGATTTCGTGGGTCCATGCTGTAAGTATAGCTTCCTCGTGGTATTTCTTCTTTGATAGACACGGGTTTGTCTTGGTCCCCATCAGAGGTGGTTAAGGGCTCCTGTCCCTTGTCCTGACCTGTTAGTTCTGGTAGGTCCTTGCCTCCTGATGTTGCCAGTTGGTGGGCTGCTTCCAATATCTCATCGTAGTCGTCCTATTGTTCGAGGGATAGCTGAGCCTCTCCTGGTGGGTCCTCTGGCTCGATGACATTCCAGTCTCCGTCAAGCGTATTAAGTTGCTGTCAGTGCACCTTGTTCTTTGAACAACAGTCTTTCGCCATGTGGCCTAGCTTGCCACAGGCATAGCACTTCAGTGCTTTCCCCTTTTTGTTGTTCCTTCCCTTTGTGAACCTTCCCTTGTGGTGGACTGCATCCAGTTCCATGGGTGCATAGCCATATGGGTCATGTGGCGGTGCCTTGTTAGGCGGCTTGTAGTGGTTACTCACATGCCATGCGGGGTGGCTGTATCCTCTGTCGTGGCACTTCTCCATCACTCGCTCGAATAGTTTATCATCGATGTCGATTGCTTGTGCGATGAGTTCATCCAGTGTGTCGACCGCTCATCTGTCGAAGGTGATTTCATCCTTCACGTTTTCCTTAAGTCCACATTGGTACATGACTATCAGGGCGTCGTTGTCCCAGTCAGTCAGTACTGAGTATTGTTTGAACTGCGTGGTGTACTCTGCGGCTGAGTGTTGTTGTTTGATGTGCTGGATCATTCGTATAGCCACTTTATCTTTGTTAGATAGTCCAAGGATCCTTTTGATCTTGTCCTTAAATCACGTCCACTTCATCATCCATTCCGTTGTGCTGTCGTGGTCTCTGTTTCCTGAGAGATGTTTGTTGACGTAGGGCTTGATCCATTGATAAGCATTACCTCTCATGTAAGTGGTTGCAAAGAGGGGCCACTTTTCCTTAGGCAGCTTCGTCTCTGGTTGGAATTGAAAGTAGACTTGGAGTTGCATGAGCCAGTCGTCAACCTTGTTTCTTTCGCCGTAGAACAGGTCTGGCTTGGTGACGCTAATCTTTCCATCTGGGAAGTTGGGGTTGGTTGCTCCTGAGGTACTCATCCTTGAGGGTCTTCAAAGTGTTGCAGTCTGTACTGTACTGTCCTATCCGAGTATAGGATTAGGGCGAGAGGTGGAAGGCAGGTTGGTTCTCGCAGGAGAGGAGTGTCAAGGAGTGCGAAGGGGTTTGGTGGAACGTGGTGGTGGTGACACCTGATCAACGGCTTCGTACAAAAGGATTGTATTGAAGTAGATCTAGTTGTCTGGATCACAACATGAGTTGAAGACAATTGTTCCATAAGGGAACTATCGCCAGACTATATAGTGCTGGCCTGTCGAGACAATCAAGATTGTCTCAACAGTCTTGATGTCAAGACAGGTGAGATTGTCTTGACAGTCCCACCATGTTATGCACCCTGCGTTGAGACTGGTGAGATTGTCTCAATGCTTCATGCATCATGCGTCGAGACTGGTGAGATTGTCTTGATGCTTCATGCATCATGCGTTGAGACTGGTGAGATTGTCTTGATGCTTCATGCATCATGCGTCGAGACTCCTGTGTGTGTCTCGACAGTCACGTGACCCCTTGTTGGTTGGTCACTTGACTTCCATGGTGTCCTCTTGCCTGGCCCGCAGCCTGATTGCCTATAAATAAGTGGCTCCCATCCCTGGGTCGTAACACAAACTTCATACTATGTTTTCTTGCCCAGTCCTGACATTTGGAATGTGTAGACTTCAACTTGAGAAGGTTGCTTTTCAAGGAGGAGGAGAATGCAAGAAGATTAGTGTTATCTGCAAAACCAAGTGCTGAAACTCCTTTCTCAGGGGTGTGTACAGTATTGTGCAGTTCTGAGATATAGAAAAGAAATAGAATAGGAGAGAAAGGTGATCCTTGAGAGACTCCACAGTATATAGGGAACTGGGGGGATTCTGAGTCATCAAACACCAGAGAGGTAGTACGTGAAGTAGTGAAGAAAAAGATCCAGGATACAAACCACTTAGGAATCATTCTCTTAATCAGGATCTTTCTGAGAACTTCTGGCAAGACTCTGTCATAGGCTCCAGAGATGTCTAGAGAGAGAAGACTAGCAACCATTCCTTCTTTCCAGATCTTTTCTACCTGGGAGGTCAGAAGAAAAAGTGCTGATTCTGTTGATCTTCCTTTTCTGAATCCCATCTGGATTTCTGGCAAGAGATTTTCTTTCTCAGCTAGTTCACTTAGTCTTGCAGCTGCAATAGCTTCCATTAGCTTCCCAATTGTATTCAGGAGAGCTATAGGGCGCCATGCTTTTGCTTGACAGTAGGATCCCTTGCCAGGTTTCCTTAGGCAGATTGTCTTGGCTGACTTGTACCTGTCTGGAAAGTATTCCAGTCTCCAGCAAGCCTCCAAAACCTTAGCAATTCTTTTGTTGAAAGAGTCTCCCAGTGCTCTTAGAAATCCATTTGGTAGAGTATCTTGGCCTGGTGCTGAGAGAAGTTTTTAACTTCAGAAGGTTACTTTTCAAGGAGTGACCAAAAGCAAGCAGATTTGTATCATCTGCAAACCCCAGGGCAGATACACCAGAAGAGGGAGTATGCACAGTCTCATGCAATTCAGAAATGTAGAATAGAAAAAGAATAGGGGATAATGGAGAACCTTGAGAAACTCCACAATGAATAGGAATTGAACAAGACTCAGAAGCATCAAAGACAAGAGTGGTAGAGTGCTTATCACAGAAGGAGTAGATCCAGGAAGCTAGCCAGGCAGGTATTCTTTTTCTTTTCAGAATTTGCTGTAGTATCTTGGGGAGAACTCTGTCATAGACTCCTGAGATATCCAGTGAGAGTAGGGATGCAACCATGCCTTCCTTCCAGACTTTTTCCACTTGGGAGGTTAGAAGGAAAAGTGCTGCTTCTGTGGATCTTCCTTTCCTAAAGCCCATCTGGATATCTGGCAATAGTCCAGCTTCTTCTGCTATCTTGCTTAGTCTGGCTGCAGCAATAGCTTCCATCAGCTTGCCTGTTGTGTTTAGCAGAGCTATAGGGCACCAGGCTTTAGCTTGATTGTAGGTTCCCTTGCCAGGTTTCCTCAAGCAGACTGTTTTTGCACTCTTAAATCTTTCAGGGAAGTGTTGTGGTCTGTACTGTGCTGTCCTAACCGAGTATAGGATTAAGGGTGAGATGTGGAAGGCGGGTTGGTTTTCGCAGGAGAGGAGTGTCAAGAAGTGCGAAAGGGTTTAGTGGAACGTGGTGGTGGTGACACCTGATCAATGGCTTTGTACAAAAGGATTGTATTGAAGTAGATCTAGTTGTCTGGATCACAACATGAGTTGAAGACAATTGTTCCATAAGGGAACTATCACCGGACTATATAGTGCTCAGTTTGTGAGCACAGTGAGCTCTGCTCACTTTGCTCACTCAGTGAGATCAGTGAGCTCTGCTCACTTTGCTCACAGTTCATGCACGCTGCAGCAAGCTGGGTGAGCTCTGCTCACTTTGCTCACTTGTTCATGCACGCTGCGGTGAGCTGGGTGAGCTCTGCTCACTTTGCTCACTTGTTCATGCACACTGCGGTGAGCTGTGTGAGCTCTGCTCACTTTGCTCACTTGTTCGTGTATATGCATGCTGCGGCAAGCACTCTCTGGTTTGTCTTGCTGGTCACGTGACTGGTTCCCGTGTCACGCTGCCTGGTACTTCTGTCCAGTATCCTGTCTGCTGCTTCCTGTGAGTATATAAAGACTGTGTTCCTCCTGGGTCGTAACACTATCCTCCTCTCCATCTTTCATCATCTTGATGAAATCCAGTCATACCTCCAAAGTCACGTGCAACTGTTAGCTGAACTCAGCTTACTGCTCAAATCTGTGATCAGGGTTTTGTTTCACGTACACCCTGCGACTTTTGTGTTCTTTGTAGTCATCCATGCTTCCAGATGTTGGGAGAAGACAATAAGTTGAAATGTGCTGCGTGCACTCAGCGTGGAAGGTCTTGTGTCTCTGTATCCTGGGAATCTCTGAACATGTCCCGGGACAATCTCTGTGAGAATGTGGCCGCTGACAAGGCAACACGCGACGCACTCTTTGAACAACTTGCCACAGTGCAGGCTTGTCTGTCTCGGAAGCGAAAGGTGTTGGAGGGCGCTGAGGTCTGTGCGAGGCAGAAGCTTCAGTGCTTGGTGAAAGAGATAGAGTTGGATGGTGAGGATTTGACTTGATCAGTCATTGACACATCCCTCCTGCAGGCTGAGCTGTTTGGTCCTACTCCTGCTGAAACTGTCGCAGAAGAAGCTGGCAGTTTGCGAGGTTCTTGAGTGGTTCCCAGGTATTTTCCAAGTCTGGGTATCCTTTCCACTTGACAAGGTATTGCTGACTTTTCCTAGCCAGGATCTGTTCAACTTTGAACTCTTGTTCTTCTTCAGGTTGATAATGGAATGTTTCCTGCAAGAGTGTGCTCTGGTCGGCTGGTTCAATCATTGATATATGAAAGTTTGGATGGACTCTGGCATCTCTTGGTAGTTGTATCTTGACATTGACTGGTCCTGTTTTTTCTTCGACTGAAAATAGTCTGACCTTGATGTTGTCAAGTTTCTTTGTCTTTGGTTTCTTTGTTTTCCAATTTCTTGTGAGGAGGTAGACTTTATCCCCCTTCTTTAGCTGAGGTGTCATTTTTGATTTCTTGTCTATTTGATGTTGCATTCTTTCTGAGGTCTCTTGAAGGTAGTGCCTCATCATTGTGTGTGTTTGTCGTAGGAGCTTATCATGTTGGAGTGCTTTCTCTGTGTTTGGTGAAGCTCTGCTTGGCATCCTGATGTTCACATGTTGTCCAAAATTGGTAAAAAATAGTGATTCCTTTGTTGAGTCTGATCTGTGCTGGTTGATTGCCAGCTGTGCCACTGGTAATAACTGTACCCAATTGCTGTGGGTCTGGTTGATGTATTGCTGTAAGTAAGTCTCCAGGACTTGGTTTGCTCACTCTGTCTGGCTGTCGGTTTGTGGGTGGTAGACTGTAGACATTTTGGGTTTTGTTCCCATGGCTACACTGATTGTCTTCCAGTAGTTGGATGTGAAGAGTTTGTCTCTGTCTGTAATAATCATGATCAGAACTCTGTGGTCTCTGACTAATCTGTCCAGTAAGAGGTGTCCTAACTGTTCTGCTGTGTGGGTCTCCTTGAATAGTACTGCTATTAGATATTTTGTGAATCTGTCCACTATCACCATAATCAAGTCGTAGGTGATTCCTGTGACTGGGTCTTTGGACTTGGGTAGCTTCGTGATGAAGTCCATTGACACGTCTTCCCACAGGCCTCTCAGTATCGTGTTCGGATGTCCTTCTCTGTATAGCTTATGTCTTCCATGTTTGTTTTTCTGGCATAGTAGACACTTGCTGATGTAGTTTGTGACATGTTGTCAGAGGTTAATGACATTGTTCCCTGCCTGTTGGATAAGGTCTATAGTCTTGGAGATTCCTGGGTGACCATGTGCTGGATTATCGTGGTAGTTCCTTATTAGTTCTTCAGTGTCTTCTACTGTGAGCTTGTTGATCTGTGGTTGAGGCACCAGGTTTCCTTGCTGGTCCTACTGTAAGATTGTTCCTTGGTGTTCATCATCTTCCATGTGGTCTTTTTGTCAGCTTAGTGTGTCTGCTCTCCTGTTGTCTTGTCCAGGGGTGTACAAGATCTTGAACTTGTGTTGCCCTAGAAGTTCAGCCCATCTGACTTGCTGTCTGTTCAGCTTCTTGGTTGTTGTGAACGTTGTCAGATTCTTGTGGTCTGTGAGAACAGTGAGTTCAGAACTGCTTTCCGCGTACACTCTCCAGTGTTTGAGTGTGTTGACAACTGCCAGTAGCTCTTTGTCATGGATATCATAGTTTTGTTCTGCTTGTGTCATTTTTCGTGAGTAGTAGGCAACTGGGTGCCACTTGCCATCTGCCTGTTGGCATAGACATACTCCCACTGCCTGATCTGAAGTGTCTGTCTTGATTCGTGTCAGTTGGCCTGTCTTGAAGTTGAGGAGAACTGGTTCCTTGGCGCAAGTGTCTTTGAGCTGTTGGAATACTTTTTGTTGTCTCTCTGTCCACCAGTACTCCACATCCTTCTTTGTGAGTTCTGTCAGTGGTGTTGCTATCTGTGAGTAGTTCTTAATGAACTGTCAGTTGAAGTTGGCAAATCCTAGGAAGGCTTGTACTTTCTTAACTGATGTCAGTGTTGGCCATTGCTGAATCACTTTGATTTTCTCAGAGTCAATCTTGATCTCTTCAATCCCTATGATGTATCTGAGGAATTCAACTTCTGGTTTGTTGAACTTGCATTTCTTTGGGTTGAGCTTGAGCCCTGCCTGTTGTAGGCATCGTAGAACATTCTTCACATGTTTGGTATGTTCCTGTTGCGTGTTCAAGTAGACAAGAATGTTGTCCAGGTAGGTGATAGCTGTTTGGTCCAGGTGTGCTCTGATGATGTTGTTGATCAATGCTTGACATGTTGCTGGTGTGTTCGTGAGTCTGAATGGCATAACCAGATACTTGTAGTGTCTGTATCAGGTTCTGAAGGCTGTCTTCCATTCTTCTCCTTCTTTCATGCGTATCAGGTTGTATGCTTCTTTCAAGTCCAGCTTGGTAAAGATTGTAGCTTGGCTGATCCTGTCTCACAATTTGTTCACATTTGGCAATGGATATCAGTTCTTGATGGTAATGTTGTTGAGTTTCCTGTAATCTACACAAAGTTGAAGACTTCTGTCTTTCTTTAGTGCAAATAGTATCAGGTATCCTGCTGGCGATTGAGATTCTTGAATGAAACCCTTTTTCAGGTTTTCCTCCAGGTACTTGTGAAGTACTTGGAGCTCTTTCTCTGATAACTGGTAAATTGGTCCAAATTCTGGCTCTGTCCCTGGTTGCAACTTGATCTCATGATCCTAAGGTTGGTGCTTAGGCAACACTACTGTTGTTGTCTCTTCCTGAAAGAGGTTATCATACCCAGGTCAGTACTCTTCAGAGATCTCCAGAGGGTTAACAACTTCCTCTCTCTTCATCTCTGACTGTTTGGCCACCTGGTTCCGGGGTATGCCTGTCAAGGCAGACCTCTTCTCTTAAGAGTTGTCCTTTCTGTCAGTGAGGTTCCACTGAGGACTCCTTCCCTCATCTGTCCATGCCTTCTACGGCTGGTAACAGATCTGAGCTGTGTTGTTAGTGCAGTTCCTAAACGTGAGTACTCCTGTCCTCCAGTTAACAACTGGGTTGTGCTTCTTTAGCCAAGGCATCCCCAAATAGATATCCTGAGTGGCCAACTCAACAATATCAAGGTGGATCCTTTCAGCATAGTGTCTGGTAACCATTTCCATTGGCTGCGTCTTATGGTAGACTAGCTCTGTCTGTCTATTTGCCATCACGAGCTGATAGGGCTGCTGCTTGTGTCTCCTTCCAGTGCCAAGGGTATCATAAAGTTGTCTTGAAATGTAGTTTCCACTGGCTCCAGAGTCAACAAGTGTGTATGTCTGTACTGGCGTGTTGGCGTGTAGTGACACAGGCAATCACAGGTGCTTTGCGTTGCTAGGGGTCATGTTGTTGAGCTCCCGATGTCACCCCTTGACAAGGGAATTCAGTCTTTTCCTGATTGAAGTGTCTTTCCACTGACTGGGCAATAGGTCCAGCCATTCCCATCAGTTCTGAGGAATCTGTTCATGAATTTGTCTTGCTGATGCTTGTCACATCCAGGCTTAAGGCAGTACTGCCAATTGTTGATGTAGCAGTTGTGGTTGTTACCTTGCTGTAGGAACATGAGGTGTTCATGCTAATCATGTGTGTGCCCGGGGAATGCGGTGTGTTGGTGTTTGTCCCAAAGATAGATCTCACACACATCCTTCTCGCAATTGACCCAATACTTGTGGCAGGTGGTGTGGTAGGGTGAATGTCCTCCATACCTTTGTAGTTGTTCGTGGTAGGTGCAGTAGTGCTTTGTGCAAAACCTCCACTGTAGTTCACTGTGCTGTAGATTTTGTGGGTCCATGCTGTAAGTATAGCTTCCTTGTGGTATTTCTTCTTTGATAGACACAGGTTCATCTCAGTCCCTATCAGAGGTGGTTAAGAGCTCCTGTCTCTTGTCCTGACCTGTCTGTTCTGGTAGGTCCTTGCCTCCTGATGTTGCCAGTTGGTGGGCTGCTTCCAATGTCTGATCATAGTTGTCCTATTGTTCAAGAGATAGCTGAGTCTCTCCTGGTGGGTCCTCAGGCTTGATGACATTCCAGTCTCTGTCAAGTGTATTAAGTTGCTGTCAGTGCACCTTGTTCTTTGAATGACAGTCTTTCACCATGTGGCCTAGCTTGCCACAGGCATAGCACTTCAGTGCTTTCCTCTTTTTGTTGTTCCTTCCCTTCGTGAACCTTCCCTTGTGGTGGACTGCATCCAGTTCCATGGGTGCATAGCCATATGGGTCATGTGGCGGTGCCTTGTTAGGCGGCTTGTAGTGGTTGCTCACATGCTATGCGGGGTGGCTGTATCCTCTGTTATGGTGTTTCTCTATCACTCACTCAAATAGTTTGTTATCGATGTTGATTGCTTGTGCGATGAGTTTGTCCAGTATGTTGACCGCTCGTCCATCAAAGGTGATTTCATCCTTCAGGTTTTCCTTGAGTCCACATCAGTACATGACCATCAGGGTGTTGTTGTCCCAGTCAGTCAGTACTGAGTATTGTTTGAACTGTGTGGTGTACTCTGCGGCTGAGCGTTATTGTTTGATGTGCTGGATCATTTGTATAGCTACTTTGTCTTTGTTAGATAGTCCAAGGATCCTTTTGATCTTGTCCTTGAATTACGTCCATTTCGTCATCCATTCTGTTGTGCTGTTGTGGTCTCTGTTTCCTGAGAGATGTTTGTTGACGTAGAGCTTGATCCATTGATAAGTATTGCCTCTCATGTAAGTGGTTGCGAAGAGGGGCCACTTTTCCTTGGGCAGCTTTGTCTCTGGTTGGAATTGAAAGTAGACTTGGAGTTGCATGAGCCAGTCATCAACCTTGTTTCTTTCGCTGTAGAACAGGTCTGGCTTGGCAACGCTAATCTTTCCATCTGGGAAGTTGGGGTTGGTTGCTCCTGAGGTACTCATCCTTGAGAGTCTTCAAAGTGTTGCGGTCTGTACTGTGCTGTCCTAACCGAGTATAGGATTAAGGGTGAGATGTGGAAGGCAGGTTGGTTCTCGCAGGAGAGGAGTGTCAAGGAGCGCGAAGAGGTTTAGGGGAATGTGGTGGTGGTGACACCTGATCAATGGCTTCGTACAAAAGAATTGTATTGAAGTAGATCTAGTTGTCTGGATCACAACATGAGTTGAAGATGATCGTTCTATAAGGGAACTATCACCAGACTATATAGTGCTCAGTTCATGAGCACAGTGAGCTCTGCTCACTTTGCTCACTCGGTGAGATTGGTGAGCTCTGCTCACTTTGCTCACAGTTCATGCACACTGCGGTGAGCTGGGTGAGCTCTGCTCACTTTGCTCACTTGTTCATGCACACTGCGGCAAGCTGGGTGAGCTCTGCTCACTTTGCTCACTTGTTCATGCACGCTGCGGTGAGCTGGGTGAGCTCTGCTCACTTTGCTCACTTGTTCGTGCATATGCATGCTGCGGCGAGCACCCCCTGGTTTGTCTCGCCAGTCACGTGACTGGTTCCCGTGTCACACTGCCTGGTACTTCTGTCCAGTATCCTGTCTGCTGCTTCCTGTGAGTATATAAAGACTGTGTTCCTCCTGGGTCGTAACATCCTGCTGTGAAAGGTTTCTTCTTGGCCAGAATTTGCTCCACTTCTTCACATGTTACCTTCTGGGAGAGCTGTATCTCAGAGATAGTCTGGGAGCTTTCTGAGCCTGGTTCTGGAACTAGAGCTTTTGGAAAGAACTGCTGTGAGAAGGCTTTAGTCTTTTCCTCAAAGGTTTTGGCTATTCCTTCTTGTGTTTCCAGGTCAGGAACCAGAGGAAGATCAGGAGTCTTGTTGGCTTTGGACCTTCCCCACTTTGCAAGCTTCCAGAACTTTGAAGAGCTGGCCAGCTCATGGATTTGGTGTCTGAAAGTGTTCTGTTTTCCATCTCTGACTGCCTTTTTCTTGAGCTTAGTTGCTTGCTCAAGTTCCTCTTGACTTGCTTGTCTTTTTTGCACTTTTCTTCTTACTCTTCTTTCCTCTTTAACCTTGTTTTGGATCTCTTGATTCCACCAGGGGACTGAGTGGCCAGATTGCTTCTGGAGCTGTGTGGATTTGCTTGCTATTTTTTGGAGAAAGTTGTCAAGACCACAGTTGAGCTATGCCGAGGCATAGCGCAGAGTCGACATCCCGTGCAGGGTCTCTGCCACACTTCCCCGCAGTCCTGAGGTCTTTTGCGCTCTGCCGTGTACGCTCACCCCTAGGTCCTGCTTCAGAGCGCTGGGTTGCCAGCCCGGAGCCCACGCTCCAACTGCAGTCTGCTCCTTGAGCCTGTCATTTGCAGCCTGAGCCTGCACTCTGTACAGACTGGCATGCGCTTCTGTCCTCTCGGGCTATATAGACAGTCTCGTAGTAGGCCCAGACCCTACTGCCATCACTGCCATTATATGCCACACCCCGCAGCTCTCGCTGTTTCGTGTTATCTCTGTAGATCTCTCGTACAGAGGCCGACCATGCCTCGCAGGCTCTACGGACCCTGCAGGCCATGCCAGCACCTGCAGGACTGCCTTTCCAGCCCACTAACCAAGTAGGGAGAAGTCTCCGTCTGCTCGCTGTCGCCTGTGGGACTCCGGATGTACGTGGTGGCCCACTGGAGAACCTCCAGTGCCCTAGCCCCGGTCTGTAGGTGGCCTGAAGAGAATCTGTGGCAAGACCTTAGGCAAAACCATCAAGCCAGCACTTTGACTATCACACAGTCCTTAGGTACTGGAGTGGTGGAAACCCTTCGTGCCACCTGCTCACCTTCTTTAACATGTAGTCTCTGTTTGATTAACAACACTGCGGTACAGACATCACTCCCCTCCTAGAACAAGATCCTCGATGCATCAGCTGCTGGAGACTCTGCCAGAAGGGGGGGTGTGTGATAGGAACTCCTCTCGTCTACTCCAGAGGTGCCCTGTCGGGTGTCTAGACTTCACATCCACCAGTTGCAAGGCTGGCTTCGGGCTGTAGCGTACACGGTAGACATCTGTCGGGTGGTTTTCATAACCAGTTTGGTCGAAGTCCTCTGTTCTGCTGATGTCGCTTCACGGGGGTGTCCAGGGTGCCTGCACAACACCTCCGGTGGCCTGTCGCTCCACGGGCACCAGCAGCTCGACCAAACTCTTTGTTACAGAGTGGGAAAACCAATAGGAGGAGAAGAAAAGAAAAAGCTACTCTGGGTAGCAGGTGTTTTGTCAAAAGCCTCACCACAACAACCTGAAGCTCTACGAAGAGCTACAGAAAGCTGAGGCAAGTCTACTACTACAAACCAGAACTGGGAGAATTGGCCTGGCAAGTTTTCTATTCAGAGCTGGAGTTCCAGACTTTCCTACCCCTTTATGTGTCTGTGGTCAAGCAGAAGAGACAGTGAAACATATCACCTCTTCATGCTCTCTTTATTCAAGTCAAAGACAGCAAGCTCCTTTTAATTCTCAAGATTTCACTTCTATTATTTCAAACCCAGAGCTTCTACAGAAGTTTCTATACTGGTTCATGAAGACTGAACCAGTTTAATCTGGCTTTCAAACTCCACTATTCACACTCTAATATCTAGAAGTTTTCTTTCTACCAGTCACTACAAGATTTCCTTTTGCTACATCCTCTAGTCACCCCCAGTCTTCAGTTTTTATTCCTCTAAAGGTTTTCTGAAGAAAATCACTCTTAGCTAGAAGATCTGCATGGCTGAAAAGCTACTATCAGTGTAAGAATCAAATAAAATAAAATAAAATATAGGGAACTGGGGGGATTCTGAGTCATCAAACACCAGAGAGGTAGTACGTGAAGTAGTGAAGGAAAAGATCCAGGATACAAACCACTTAGGAATCTTTCTCTTAATCAGGATCTTTCTGAGAACTTCTGGCAAGACTCTGTCATAGGCTCCAGAGATGTCTAGAGAGAGAAGACTAGCAACCATTCCTTGTTTCCAGATCTTTTCTACCTGGGAGATCAGAAGGAAAAGTGCTGATTCTGTTGATCTTCCTTTTCTGAATCCCATCTGGATTTCTGGCAAGAGATTTTCTTTCTCAGCTAGTTCACTTAGTCTTGCAGCTGCAATAGCTTCCATTAGCTTCCCAATTGTATTCAGGAGAGCTATAGGGCGCCATGCTTTTGCTTGACAGTAGGATCCCTTGCCAGGTTTCCTTAGGCAGATTGTCTTGGCTGACTTGTACCTGTCTGGAAAGTATTCCAGTCTCCAGCAAGCCTCCAAAACCTTAGCAATTCTTTTGTTGAAAGGGTCTCCCAGTGCTCTTAGAAATCTATTTGGTAGAGTATCTTGGCCTGGTGCTGAGAGAGGTTTTTTCTTCTTTAGAACCTCTTGTACTTCTTCCTTGGAGACTTCTTGGGATAGTTACCATTCCTGGGTTTCTTCTGGCAGGTCCTGTTCCTCTGGCTCTGGCTGTAGGGGAAGAGGGAAGAATTGAGTCCTGAAAGCTTCTGTTTTCTCTTCAAAAGACTTTGCCAGCTGTCCTTGTTGTCCTATAAGTTCTGGGACTATTGGTAGGTCAGGAACTTTGCCAGCTTTTTCTTTTTCCTATTTGGCAATTCTCCAGTAGTCCTGGGTTTCTGCTAGCTGGTGGAGATGTGTTCTGAATGTCTTTCTTTTAGCCTGTCTGATCAGACTCTTTTTCTTTTTAGTTATCTCCTCTAGTCTGGTGGTTTCCTCTTGGCCTTGGAGTACTTTTCTTCTTACTTTTCTTTCCTCCTGGATTATTTCTTCAATTTCCTGGTTCCACTATGGTACTGCATACCTGGACTTTTTGCAAGGTTGGGTTGTCTTGTTTGCAATTTCTTGGAGAGTTTTGTCCAGTCTTTCCAGGTAATCATCCACTTCTTTCTTGCTGGTTAGAGATGGAATAGGTGGTAGATTATCAGCTTCTTGTCTTGCTTGACTAGCATCCAGAGTTCTCCAGTTCTTTTTGTCTGTTCTGGTTTTTCTTGGAGTCTCCAGACTGAGAATTGTGTGCACTGGTCTGTGGTCTGACCCTGTGTGGAATCTCATGTTAATTTGTGAGTAAATAAGTGAATTAAGTAAAGAACTTGAAATAAAAGAAAGATCAATTGCTGATGAAGGTGGTTCTAGAAGAGTTCTTGCTCTTGTTGGTGTGTAGGGAGCTATTGCCAGCTCTAGTCCCTATTTGTCTGTTAGGTTCTTGAAGGATAAGGCCAGTTCTGAGTATAGCTGGCTTGACTTTGACCAACTTGGGTGGTGGAGATTTGAGTCTGTCAGGAGAATATGTTCACCCTCTTTTTGGATAGCTTGTTCCAGTAGGTCTAGAAGAGTCTGGGCTGACTCTCTATAGTTCCTTTGGCTTGTTGGTGTGAAATAGAGGTTGTGGATCCAGAATGACTTTGTTTGAACTCTTATCTCCAAGGAGACTAGATCTTTACTCCAGAAAATTGGGCTTATAGATGACCGCAAAATTCTTCTGTTAACAAGAACAAGTGTTCTCCCTAGCTTCTGGCTTTGTAAAGGGTAGAAGGCTGAGAATGTTGTAGAGATGCTTGATTCTTGGTGGGGGTTTTTCCAGGGTTCTTGCAGAGTGATGATGTCCACTTCCTGTAGTCTAGGGTTTGCCAGTAGAAGTTCTTGACATGTCTGGCTTTTCTGGACATTGTACTGGAGAAGGTTAAGTGTGGAGTAACTCATTAATCTTCTTGGCTAGAGTCTTCCAAGATCTCAGTAGCTTTTTTTCTGTGTATGTTGATTTGGAACTCTGAGTTCTGTGCAAGTGGGAAAGTGGGGAGCTGAGTGTTCAGTCTTGAGCTTGAGTATACTCTTAGTACTTCCCCTTGTTTTCTTTTCTTAGCTTCTTGTCTGTCTTGTAGACTTGGCCCTTTTTCTTGTGTTGAGGGAGTCTGAGGTAGAGCTAGTCTGGGAGCTGTTGTGTACCTCCCTGGTCTTGCTAGCCATACCTCTCTTGCTTTCTGGATTGCTTCCTGTTTTTTCTGGCAGGACTTTGACCAGGCTGGGTGGTTTCCCTTGCAGTTTGCACATTTTGGTGTTAGAGTTTCTGGAGAAGTCTGGCAGTCTCTTCTGGCATGCTTTTCTCCACAGGCTGTGCACTGGTCTTGGGCTTGGCAAGTGTGTGCTTGGTGTCCAAACCTAGCACATTTGTAGCACTGGGTGACTGATGTTGCTAGCAGGGCTGGTTCTACTTCATGTAGAGTGTATCCTAGAACTACTCCTTTCTCAATTAGGAGGTTTGCTTGCTCTGGGGTAGCTAGATCCAGATGTAGAGATGTGACTGGCTTCTGGAGGAGTTTGGCTTTTCTGGACCAGTAGGTTCTTAGGATGTTGACCTTACTTTCCATCCCAGGGTTTTGGGAGAAGATTGCCTTTTTTGTTTCCTCCAGGTTTTCTGGCTTGAAGTCTTTTGTCTGCACCCCATGGACTAGCACTGGAAAGATTCTGGGTGATATCTTGGCCTCTGCTGTAAAGACAGCTGGGATCCAGTCCTTGTTTTCCTCTAGCTGAGTCTTGGCTTGAGGAGTTTCCAGAGAGATTATAATATCTCCTGAGGGTAGTTTTCTGGCTGCTCTTATTTCTTTTTGGCAGGAGAGTGGTGTTTTCTTCTTGAGAGCTTCCATAAGCTGGGCTGGTGTTCTGTTTGCTAGCTGGCCAGTCTGAGTTCCAGGTCTGATAGTGATTTCACTGTGGATTCTGGTTGGAACAGGGATTTCCTGTCCTACTGTTTTCTGGGCTGCCTGGGCATATGTTAGCTTGGTGTTTTGTTTTTGGACTTGTTTCTCAATGCTGTCCAGTCTCTCAAGTATCTTCTGGAGACTCTGGGAGTTGGGTGAGTGAGTGGAGACATCTTTGTCCAGAGCTTCTGCCACTTTGGACAGAATACTATCCCATGCTTTTTTGATGTGTTGAGGAGCTTTTGTGTGGATAAGCCATTCTTCCACTAGCTGGGGAGGTGTCAGCCCCTTCTCTTCTTCTTTTTCTTGAGTCTGGGATTGGTTTGTCGGGGAGTTAGCCACTGGGGGTTGCTGGGAGCTTGGAGAAGACTGGTTTTCTTTCTCTTTCTCTGGTTTTTTCTTTGACATTATGTGATTTTAGGTGTCTTCCAGCAGTTCTTTTTGGCTGGGATTGGTGAGGCTCTTTTGGAGGCTTCTTCCAGTTGTTCGCAAAGGGTCACCTGGTTCCTAGCAGTAGTTGCACAATCCTGGGACCACTCCCCAAGACTGTACTTTCCTGGGCAGTCTTTTCCAACTAGACTCTAGGGAAATCTGGTTGTATTAACTCAAGCTAGGGACCACACCCCCTGCCTGAGCTTTCCTAGAGTTTTTCAACTCTACCAGCACTAGAGGCAAGCTCTAAACCATTCCTCTTATCCTGGGAGCCCTGATCTCCTTGTTGGTGGATGTTTCTCACTTTTAGGAGAGGTTTCGTGTTTTATCTCTGATAGACTGGGAGTGCTGGCTTAATCCTGAGTTTTAGTCTCAGGGCTGATTGTTCCAAGGTAGGTAGGGCTTTGCCCAGTCCTTCAGATTACCTCTGGTCCCTCTCACTCTTGTTGTGGCTGGGTGGTTGGTAGTTGAAGCAAGAAGACGTGAGTTCTGGGATCACAACTTTTGACCAATAGGCCTGATTCAGAAAAGTGATGGGTTTTCACTCTTGGGAAGTGGGTGGTTTCAGCAAGCTTCGCGACTGGTTTCCAGGACTTATGGCCAAATCCGCTGATTGTCAAAAGTGATGGTCCTTTGACGATGTGGTACTGACACCTGATCAATAGCTCTGTACAAAGGATTGTATTAAAGTAGATCTAGTTGTCTGGATCACAACATAAGTTGAAGACGATTGTTCTATAAGGGAACTATCACTTGGCTATATAGTACTGGCCTGTCAAGACAATCAAGATTGTCTTGACAGTCTTGACGTCAAGACTGGTGAGATTGTCTCGATACATCATGCATGCTGTGTCAAGCCACCCGTGTTTGTCTCAATAGTCACGTGACCTCTTGTTGGTTGGTCACTTGACTCCACGGTGGTCTCTTGTCCGGCCTGAGGCCTGATACCTGTATAAATGAGTGGCTTCCCTTCCCAGGGATCGTAACATGGAAGCTATCAGTGCTGGTGGGAGGACTATGCCTCCAATAGTCATCCTGCCAGGCAAGTGTCAGCAGGAACACTAGTATGACTGCACAAGCATTGAGGATCAAGCTCTTGTTGCAGTTTCAGATTCTGGGTTCTTGAATGATAAGCTAGCTTTGGAGTGGGTCAAGCACTTTAACAAGCACAGTGCAAAAGATTAGGCTGGAGTATGGTGGATGCTACTGTTGGATGGCTATAGATCCCACTGCACATACAAGTTCCTTAACTACTGTACAGATGCAGACATCCTCCTGTTCTGCCTTCCTCCACATACCGCACATATCCTACAGCTATTAGATGTTGTGGTTTTCCAGCCATACAAGCATCGGCATGCTCAGGCTATTGATAAGGCTACTTCCAGGTGTGATGATTTCAACAAGATAGAATTCCTTGAAGCTCTAGGGTCAATCAGAGCTAAGACATTCAAGATATCAACAATTCTCTCTGTATTCAAGGAGACTGGACTGTATTCTTACAATCCAGCTAAGGTGCTGGACAAGCTACAGGCACAAGAGAAGGAAGATGAGTGGGAGGACATCAGCAACCCCAAGAACAATGATGAACAACCAACCACACCCCCCCCCCCCCCTGACAAAATCAGACCCAATGAGCTGGTATCAACACCACCACTCACAATCCGTACGATAAAACAAACTTTCGACAGTGTTCTTGCAACCTCTCTGGTGCCAGCTGCACGGCATAACATCAAGAAACTGCGAGCATCAGCTGTCCTGCACGCCACGTCAGACCTCCTTGCTCAGGAACATCTCTCTCGCACAAAAGCAGCAGAAACAGCTTGGGCTGCCCGGCAGAAGCCTAATCGTTGTCAGATTTGGAATAGAGGAGTCATGAATCCATGCAATGCTTGACATATGAGCTCAACCTGACGAATGGAAGAGAAGAAGAAGAAGAAGCGTGGGGAAGCAAGAAGGGCAGCTGCTCAGGCACGTCAAGCTTGTGAGACTGTAGCTACCCAACAACAGCATCATCTGGAGGAGTCTATAACCTCAGGGATTACAGAAGATAGGTAGGAGAATCAGATGGGCACATCAAAATCATTATTTGTCTGTCTGGTTGTGGAGTTATAGACGTTTCAAATTGATGTTGTCGAGAACCTGTTTTGCGAGTAATAACCACCATAACTTCTCAACAACACCACAAAAATCTAGAGAAGTCTATATCTTCAAGGATTATACTAGAGAAGTAGGGGAATCAAATGAGCCACTTACATTTCAATTTAGTCACTCTTTCGTGAAGTTATAGATGTTGTCGTGCAGTAGTGATCAAAAACCTTTCATACCGCTGATACTTTCATTCCGGTGTAAGACACCTCTCTGGATAGAGAGGTGTTCCGGACGTACCGGAGGTGCGGGAGGAGGGGGTGTAGCCCCCCGTGGCGCGGGTACGGAGTACTTAGAGCAGGATACGCGACAGTTGTACCCATTGTGTCTCATGAGTTGTGTAGTGGAAACAGGCTGCGGCGGCTGGGAATTTCAAAGTGGATTGAAGTGTTATCGATGAATCAGCGCTCGATTCGGACGGCCGCCCGTCACCGGTTGAGAGTGGTAGAAGGCTTCATCGACAACATGCAGGTGACATCATCAACAACGTGACGCTGAGAACTTTGAGATATATCATCGACAAAGTGACCGGGGAAAACTGGGAATAGTAAGAACCATCATTAAAGACGCGACCACGGAAGATCAGGAACAACAAGAATCAGAGAACTGTTTTCTTAGCATCTCACCAGAACAGCGAGATATTGAGCACAAGATGACTCATAACCAGTGCCAGATGATAGAAAAAACGTAGGACAGACTGTACATGAGTAGAAATGGAATACGTCAAGAGATGCAGCATACAAAGAAAAACATTGTGGTTGACAAAGTAACTTACCATCTTTTCGTGTTCTACGTGACCAGTGTTGCCATCTCAAGAGCTCAAGTCTGTCGAGGTGATACAAGACCGTGGAGCAAGAGACGGATAGCGAGGCGATCTGCGTATATGAAAATCGTGTACAAGGAAAGAACGACGAGATAATCGAGGCACGAGAAGCCTTCGAGAGAAAAAAACACGAGATCAAAAGGGCTGTCGTGTCCAAAGACATCTGTAGTGAACGCAAGAACGTACCATGAGGCCATAGAGAGGGCTGCCGGGAGCAAAAAGATCTATAACGCAAGGGAATAGATAGCGAGGAGGAATGACCACCACGACGCCAGAGGAGGAAGACCAAGCCGATGATGTACCCCGAGGGGAAATAATCACCACAAGGCCAAAAGGGGCAGCTGGGTGCAAAGCGATCCACAACTGAAACGTGAAGAACAACGAGACCACCGGGGCACATGAGACACGTGCCGCGAGACAAACCGATGAAGAAAAGGGAAACGAGAACTGTATCCCCAAAGAGATGGAACAACATGTCGGAAACACAAGAGGACCAACAAAAAGAAAAGAATAATCTAATCGATTAATCATGTACTGTACGATGGACGACGACAGGACGAGAAGAGACGAAAGAGGGGAGGGGGACAGGCGCTTCAACGGACCCTATACGCCCCGAACAAAGTCATGCTCAGACTGCTGTCGTTCTCTCCCATCTCCGGCGAGACTTCGGAGAGGAGCTCCCATGGTCGGATGGGAAACGCCCTCCTTGCTGTCGATGCCATGGGTTCGCTCGGTGAAGTAGGAGCGCTGGTCGGCGAAGCATGAGTGCGTACATTCGGTGGCCTGACGGTGGTTTCTGGCTCCGTTCCTGGCGCCGTGGGTCGACTTGGGGGAAGAGCCCTGGTTTGTTCTGCTGTGCCCAGCAAAGTATCGGCGCGGAGGTCCCGCGGCCAGGAGGCAGATTCTTCCTCGGCTCTTGGCGTCGTGCGTGGAGGCGATATAGAAGGGATGGTGTTGAAATTGAAGTCGAAGTGGCCGCTGCCACTGCCTGCGCCGGTGGCGACGTACTTGTCGCTATTGGTGTCGATGCCAGAGTCGAGATCGCTGTCGCTGTCGCTGTCAACGTTGGTAGGGATCTCGACGTCGAAGTTGATGGCGGTGCCAGTGCCAGCGCCGGTACCAGTGCCAGTGCCAGTGCCGGTATGGTCCGGAGTAGGCCCAGGATCCAGGGTGCGTCGACCCGGTTCCACCACGTATCTCGCATGCTCTCCCTCGAGCCACGCGGTCTGACTCTGGGTCGTCGTTGGGCCTGGTGCTCCAAAGAAGTAACGAGCGCGATCACTGGTGGCGCAGCTGCCCAAGGATTGCAGGCATTGTTGGCGACACTCGTCGGAGAGATCTGACTCGCAAAGAGACCGTCAGGGCCAGCGTTCTGAGATGACATGCTGGTGGACGCGCCGTAGGACGCCCGGGGGGGGGGGGGGGGGGGGGGGGGGAAGTCATGGCTCACCGTCAGTCAGCTGGGCGAGGACGTCGTGAGTATACATGTGGAGTTCAAACTCTGCCGTGACACAGTCGTGCCTGCATAGCCAAAAGAGGGCAACGTAGATGCGAACGCGATCGTCGCTGTTCCGTCCGGAGAACCGAAAGGCGTCCTTGACGAGAGCCAGGACCCGCAGGATGACGGGCAGACTGGATTCGAACGTCGATATCAGAAACCAGCTTCCAGAATGTGAAGTAGGTAGCAATGGGATGTCTCACCGCTCATTGATGCTGGTCTGGACCACGTAGCGTTGAGTTGGGAGCACGCCTTGGACATTGGGCGGCATGGTATTGACGAGGAAATCAGCCAATGCTGGAATCGTGCCCGGCCAGAGACACCGCGGTACCCGACCCAAGGCCGTCTCGATGATGCGCAGAAATTTTTGGCGGACGGAGCCGTGGTCGGTGATGTCGCTTGGGGGCTCGCGGATGGTTGAAGTAGCTCGACCGGATGCTGCAGCGACGAGACGGATCAGTCGTTCTTGCGCGACCATGCCAATCTGATCCCCAGATTAGCCGTCGGAGCGCACAAAACGATGAAGGGGCATCCAGGATGGGGCGCACCTGTTCGACTTGATCGTCTGCCAAAAATTCGACAATGTCGACCAGAACCTCTTGGGTCACATGTTCCTGCTGCTGGACCTGATCACAGAGGATCTCGACGGTAGATGCGTCGTTCGAGTGATCGTCTTCGGCCATCGAATCTTCGGTGTCGCGGTCCAAGAGTAGTCGCAGGTAGACCTGACAGAACGCCAGCGACAGCGTACCAGCTGATTCGATGATTCTGACCGGCCGCCACTCGACTTTTGCTTGTGGGTCGACGGGGTCGTAGGGCGGCTTCTCGCTCCCGTCGGCGTTGTGATCGCTCGACGGATCGACGAGGCGCTCGACGTACGCCGTGAGCGAGCCGTCAGGCGTGCGGAGCTCCGCGGAGCATTTGTCGTACGCCTGCCGCGAGTCCCGCAGGACGAGGCGTCGGAACGTCGACACGACGAACGCGGTCGACAGCAGATGGGCCATCCGAGCCTCGATGGCCGGCGAGCTGCGACATTTGCAATGGACCAGAGCAAGCTGAAGGGCGGAGAGCCAGTCGTCGGGGTTTGCTTTGGCGTACAGGCCGCGCAAGATTTTAAGCCGGTACCTGTCCTGTCCGGCCGTCAGCGAAAGCGATAAGGCGCGGTGGCAAAGAGACGATGTCCCGTACCTGATCCGCACAGCCATACGTCTCCTCTACATCTCCGGCGATGAGGTCGAAAGTTCCGAAGGCGAGGTCTGCGTCCTGCCGGCCTCGACCCTCGTGATCCGGACTGAGTATCTCGACCGTCGTCCGTACCACGGTCTCAAACGACAGGCATCCGGCGAGGATCATGCGCGACAGATCCTGGAACAGCTTGTGCGAGCCGTACGCCCACATGGCTTTGCCGGTCCAGTCATGCATCAGGCTATCGAAAGAACTCGGGCTCAACACCCGCAGCTGGGTGAGCAAATTGCTGAAGTCGGGATGGCTTGTTTCACGGTCGTCCCAAAAAGATTGGATGCGGCTGACGATCCTCGTGAACAGCCGCGCGAGCGTACGCGGGTCGATGCTGGTGCCGCTCGACAAGAGACGCTCAATCTCGTCGCAGAACTCGGCGTCGGTGAGGTGAAAGTTGCCAGGCGCGTCATCTGAGATGGGCGAGTAGGCTGCTGCCGTTGATCGGTGCTCGAGCTCATGGAGATCGAGCCGAAGCTGGGACAGCGAAGGATGGGGGGTTCGTAGGGCGGAGAAGCATTCGATCATCGCCCGAGCAAGTCTCTTGTCCGTTCGTTTGGCCGCCTTAAGTCGGTCGTAGCGTTCAACGAGGGTTTCGAGGGATTTCTCGAGGGTACCCTCGATCGCAAATATGTCGTGGTGGCACGTCAGAGTGTCCGCAATGCTGCACAGCACACCGGGGGGCGAGCTTCCAGCGACGACGTCGAGAACATTGGCGAGGACGGAGAAGTCTTGCAGGAGCACCAAGATGTCTCGAACCGCGTGGAAACTGTCCAGGGCAGCCGTCATTCGTACATCGTCCTCGATACCATTCCTTCTGGCATCGTGGGGGAAGCTATGGATGTCAGCGTAGGAATGTCGAAGATGGCTCTTCGCGGAGGGACGTGTCACGTACAGGGTTCGGTTGACGACCTTCCAGTTCAGCAGCTCGAATATCCATAGGCTTATGTCACACTTCACGGTCCGACTGAGACCCTTGATCCACTCCGTTCGATCGAGCACGACGATGTGCATGCCGTCGACCGAGCTGAGGTCGGACAGCCAACCGCCGGGTACCAGCGCGGCCACGTGGAACTTGGCTGCCTTTATCGTCGCCAGCTCGTCTCTGGGTGAGATACCCACCCGGGCCAAGAGCTTCTGCCTCGCGTTGAGGATGGGGGCCGTAAGGCCAGAGAGCGGTAGCTCGGCGAGGAGGCGCACGTCGCAGGAGTCCTTCTGGTAGATCGGTCAGCGACGAACAGCCACCGACCGCTTGAGAGGAGCGAGACCAACGACGGCACGTACCTTACTCAGCGATGTGACTCTGTTCAGGGCACCGCACGAGATAAGCCACTGCAAATACTTCCCTGCGTCAAAGTGGCCAGAGTGAACGAGCAGCTCTACGAGGAGATACACGTTCTCCTTGCAGCAGACGCGACATCTCATACGATCAAGAAGGCTAAGGATTGGCTGAGCGATCTGCTTTCCCTGCTCGTGCCACTCACGGAGAAGGCGTGCCGTCAGGTAGACGCGAGCGATCCCCGTGCGGTAGATGGTGGTACACCAGTCAAGGAGTACCTCGAGGAACATGGCCTGGTCCTCCACCCTGACGAGACTTCTCTCGGGGAGCACATCCACCGAGGCTTCGTCGGCCATCCGATCCAAAGCGTCGATCCACTGACGGGTGGACGCTTCCTTGGCAGTCTGCGACAACGTTGCACTCGGACAGAGTCTTCGATTTCGGCTGAGCACGTCATTCAGCGCATCCGCAACCGAGGGCCTGCTGCGGTCCACATGGAGGGCCAGGAACTCGAGATGGCCCGACCACGCCTTTCCTAGCACGAAGTTGGCCGGCTTTGCTCCCATCACCGTTGCTATGAGCTGCAACAAGGGCGGCGCCACGGGAGCAAAGATCCCATCATCGTCAACGCCAGCCTGGCACGCGTCGTCAGTGGCAGTGGCGCCCTGACAGTTGAGGCCGGACGGATGGCGCTGCCCTTACCTGATCTAGCTTCTCCAACAGAGAGGTCGACAACAGCTTCCCGAGCTTCCTGTGCTTGACCATCTCGTCCCAGAATGTGTGTAGGACGACGGTCCAGATGGGCAGCATGTCCATGTGCGCGGCCTGGAAGGCCGATAGTACCCACTCGAGGTAGTGACAACGGTCCAAAAGATATTCGGCGAAGAGACGAGCAGCGAGTCGAAGGCTAGCAACCGTCGCGTCAGTTTTCAAAGCCTTCGAACAGCGATCAATCGAAGAACGAGGGACTGCTGTTCGTACACGTAGCTCATCCTGTCATTCCAGTCCTTCTCCCCACAGGCCCTGATCGTCGCTTCGATGAACTGCTCGACGAAGGTGGTCCAGTCCCTAACCCATCTGGCCTCGCCGCCCATGGCAAAGGCGCCGCCACCGCCGCCGCCGCCGCCGCCGCCACCCTCGCGGCGAAAGATCCTCATCTCGTTGGCGCCGACGCATTTCACCAGCCACAACGCTCTGTCGAGAGGTACCAGTTTGCTCAAGCAATGATCGAGCAAGACGCGACCCCGGATGCCGTGAGGGATGGTCTTGCTCAGTCGGCGCAAGGCGATGTTCTCCCTGGCCAATTGCCGCAGCCAGGCCTCCCTCTTGGTATCCGTGAGTGCGACTCGCCGAGGGAGCCTGAATGTCGAAGGCCCCGCGATCCGACCAAAGGCCCTCTTGGTCTCCAAGGCGGTCACTATGGAAGACGAGAGCGCCTGAACGCCCGTTGTATGCCTCAAGATAGGCCACAGCAGGTACCGAGCGGAGCCGGTTTCGTTCGCGGGGGCTGCCACCGAATCGTGAAAGCCCTGCTTAACCGTCTTCTCAGAGAGCTGGTCTTCCGGGTGGTCACCGGTTCGTGGAAAGAAATCGCCATACCCTAGGAAATCCATATCAGCTACCGCCGGTGGATTTTTGACGAGCAAGGGAGAAACGATTGTCAATGGTGATGAGCGAGCTAGGGAAAACAGAGGGAGGAAGTCGGTGGTATTTTGAAGAGCAAGACAGAAGATAATATCGACGAACGAGAGAGAGAGAGAGAGAGAGAGAGAGAGAGAGAGAGAGAGAGAGAGAGAGAGAGAGAGAGAGATGGGGTCGTCGAACATACATCAACCAAGGGGAGAGGGTGAGGAGCGTGGGTAGAGAATGGCTTCGTCGTCAACGACGGTCGACGTACAACGGAGGAGGCGGATGAAGATTGAGCGCCACTCAGGAGCAGGGCGTCGACGGTAATCGAAGACCGGTGGAGAGGCGCACTGAGGTTGCGAGGGGTGAAGGAAAGATTGAGCAAGAGAGAAGAGGGAGAATGCAAACTTTATACCCACCGTCACCTGAAAGACGCGGCGCAGCACGAGGCGTATCGAGGGAGTAAGGCTCGATGGTGGCCGAGGCCGTGGTCGTGGCCGAGACACCGTCCTGTCTCACGGCGCGGCCAGGCATGTTGAGGCCTGGCGGTCTCGGAGTTGACCATCTTCCTGGCCTGTACGGCATCGGCGGCGGGGACGCATCATCCAAGGCATCGAACGATGTATCAGATGATTTATCGGAAGAATGAAGCGGCGATTCCTGGCCGCAGGACAGGTCGGCTTCAAGACCATCTCCTGCAGGTGGAAATCGCAGGGGTGGCTTCCACAGCGCGCTGGCGCCTTGGCCCGAAAGATCCTCGGCCATCATGTCCATGGGCCCATCAGAGGGCAGACTCTGCGGGACGGCAATGTTCAGGGCCGATCCCTGAAACCGTGACCGTCCCCGCGCACGCCAATGTGGCGGCCGCACGGGGGCCGTGAGACGACCGACAGCGCCTTCCCGGTTCGCGGGACTGAATGGCGGGCCATCCTGGGCGGGTTGAGCGGCATGCGAAGCCGGTGTCGAGACGGTAGTGGAGACCGTTGGCGAGGCCGTACCGCCATCGCCATCGTCGTCATCGTCACCGACCAAGAGAAGTGATTTCTGCGTGCCCACGAGCGGCCCAGACGCCATGGCCCCTGAAATGACTGTCGACGATAAGGCCAGGCTCGCGACGGAGCCATCGCGGGGGACGCCCAATCAGCGAGGCTCCCGTGGTCGAGAGTGGGCGAGTATCCTAGCAAGCAACAACAGGAACGGCAACAGCAGCGGCAGCGGCCCAACGATGGGGATGCTAGCCTTCCCCACGTAGCAAGATCACCTGTTGCGGATGATCAGCGTCGGGTACGGCAGGGGCAGCGGGGAGCTGGCGGCGGGAAGGAACCTTGGACGATTCAGATAGGGGTGCGGTCTGGGACGCAGGCTGCTGCACATCACAGCGTGGCCTGTCCTGGATTGCCAGAGCCTCGTCGCTATGGCGGCGCGGACCCTTTCGTCGGCTGGCTGCGGCACCTGCTGCAGCTGCCGCAGGCTAAGTCGGCCGCATATGCCGCCAATGTTCGCTCAATGCTCTGATCGTCTGCAGGGCGAGACGAGAGCGAGCGTCGACAGATGGACTCGAAGAAAGCTGCGTGGTGGAAGGGGCGGATGTAGCCGATGCGTATTGGATAGCTCCGCTCGATCAGACACGCTCGATACGTTCTGGACTCGTGCCTTTCATCGACCGTTGAAAGCCACCGAACAAGTGATCTTCGACTCAACCGTGCCCTGTGATCAGATCCAGCCTGATAAGATAGGTACAGAAGTACCTATCCATAGCCGCTTACGAAAGCCCCGTTCGACCCCCCGATGGCAATCATAGGCTGGGGCTACAGTACGTACTCAGGTGGCCCCAGCTAGGGGCTCTTGTAGCGCTATGACACCTATAACTTGAAATACGTAGTGGCAAGCTGTGAGTACGTACCGGCACGCGACAAGAGCCTGAGACGCCCTGGCCGCGCTTCCGCGCCTCCGCGCTTAAGCTCGGATGACTCATCACGGATCTAACCTTTCTTGGACGAGACACCTCGGCTGTTCAACGCCTCGCCATCCGCCTGTACTGTACGCTACGTAACGTACGTAGCGTTGTCATCTACTCTGCGTTGCCCTGCCGAGCCCAGCATGTCGAACCAGAAGGACATGAGACGAGAAGAGCTGAGTAAGCGGCCTCGCCCCAAGGGCCCTGCGTTGGATGAGCGCACGCGGTCTCCAGAGCCGAAGCTCACAATATCCGCAGTTGTGCCGTACGTGGCCCCTCCGGGGAAGGAGAGCGAGACGGAGCTGTCGGGGACGCTGGCGAGCATCTTACCCATGGCCGCCGTAGGTGTTTTGTCTTTACGTCGCCGCAACAAGTTACGGGGTACATTCGCTGACGATACGCCCAGATGTTCACCCGGAGCAAGTGAGCACAATCTGAGATCTACCCGGGAACTTGCATGTGGGCTGTCGCTGAGTGAATCCGAATCCTTGTTGCACCAGGGCCGTGGGGTGGTGAGTTTCTCCGGCGATCTCGCTCGTCGTCGTCCTCGACCAACGGCCGATCTAGGTCCGCCGTGTGGTTCGCCGTGCAGCATTGGCTCGGCGAGACATCGGGCCAGAACAAAGCGACAAGTCAACCGGCGTACTTTACCGTGGCGTTGTCGAGTATGTCGTTTTATGCGTCCATTCGTTTTACCCCGTGCAGCGTCCATCGCGCTGACCGTCGACGCGTCTTTCTTCCAGTGCTGTCTCTGGTTGTGGTGAGTGGGACTGGCCGGACGACGCGAGTGCCCACCGTCGTCTCTTTATCTAGCCGCATCGAATGACGGCGATCCTGGCAGACATACGTGCAAATCATCTTCGGGCAGAAGCCCGTTCCGCTTCCTCCTGCCACCGACACCGAAGTGCCTCCTGCTGTGCCGCCATCCTTCGAGGGCTGGTGATGGGATCTCCGCCAAGCCGGTCTGCGGTGTCAACGGTCTCGCGGCAGTTTCTACTAGAAGTGCATCGTACTCCCTTGTGCCGTTGATAGGGTGTCATGTGGCGACGCTATCTTCGATCAGTCAACCGGCACCAGCCTCCCCTCCGAGTTGCCAGCGAGAGACGGCTTTGATTACATCCGAATTCAGGATACGTTCCGCTATCGAGGTTTACGGAGCCTGGAAATATTTGGCACCCTTCCTACTGCACAGGGCCAGATCAACGTCCTGTTTCTCGACAGATCAGGAGAGGGCCGACCCCGCTTCTTCTGCGCGGTCGAGAGAGTCCGCCGGTCATTGCGCCTTCGCAAGTAGGCCGTAGATGCTGTCATCTACGGTCTCTCTTGTCGTCACAGGTGGTGATACGCACCAAACGCTTCTTTCGGCAGGCGGTCGTCTGAACGGCAGACCGCAGCTGGCGAGTTACTTCTCGTTGGTAGGCCTGAAGACCACTGCACGACAGCATAGACGACGCTGGCAATCTTCGCCGTGGTCCAAATTGGAGGTATCAGCCACAGCCGCTACATCGCTTCCTCCACAGACTTTCCAAGAACATCACCGCATTTGCAAAAGTAGTGAGGATGCGCAAGTAGATGCTGTTCATCTATGACCAGAGGCCTCTGCGCACCGACCTCGTACAAGGTTGTCTTTGCCCTGCTAGCGTCATGTCGGCCATCGTCGTCGCTCAACGTGCGCTTGGCTGCATCAGTCGGTCAGAGTCGATTGGGCATTCGCGACGTGGTCGACACGCAGGGACCGAACCTCGCTTCCGCAAAAGGTGCTGGCGGTCGCTGTGGATCCTGGCCCCTACCCCCTACCTGTACGACCGAGCGGTGGCTCTGGTGGAAGCCGACGACGGCGAGAGCGATGCAGACGCACTTGTCTTACGTTTGAGATCGTGTAGAGCACTTGGCATGCGTCGCGCTCGAGCGGAGAAGCAGGTGGTCGAGAACCCCGCGCGGCTTCCCGTCAAGGTCAACGGCCCGACCCGGTTTGAGAATCAGCGACGGTCTGGCTGCCGGCTGGTCCTGTCGTACGCTTCATCACGTGGCGTCCCACGTGCGCACTGTGAGAAGTGATGCGACGAGGCTCCGGACAAGACATTACAGCAGCTACAGTGATTTTACAGTCATGATCTTCCTTCTAAACAAATCAAGACACATCTAGTTTCAGCTGCTACAATTGCTGCAATCACCGCGGTATATATGTACTCCTACATCCTCGTCTGCTGATCGATGCCGGCGTCGAGCTCCGCATATCACGTGACGTGATTACTTCCCCACCTGTGCTGACTAATATCGTCTCTCCCCGGTCGCCTTAATTACCGCTTTGTTGCCCCACTCTGACACGCCCGCCGACAACCCTCTTTATCGAACCTTCGTCCACCTCGCACCGTTCCTCGCACTCCCGCCAACAACAAAGATCGTTCGCTCGTGACTCCGTCATACTTCGACGACCCGATTACACCGCACCTAAAAGCAAAAAACCCCGAACCCGTCGTTTATGTCAATCGAAAACCTCAAAACCTTTGGTAAGCGCCCTCGACTGCTGTTGCTTTCAGCGGCAGCCTTGCCACGGGCGTGGTCGCTGCCTGGCGTGTTCGAGCTGGTCTTAGTGGCGCCTACTTCTATACGGCTACGGTCGAGTCTTGCCTTCGCTCTCCTTCTTCCCTCTTGCCTTCGAGGTCTAGCGGAACCTGTCTGGTCCTCAAGCCTGGGCTCGTTTGGCGATGAAGTCGTTGCTGACAAGCTTCTCCACCTTGCAGACCCCTTCGCCGAGGCCGACGAGGACGCAGGGGAGACCAAGCAGTCGCAAAACTACATCCACATCCGTATCCAACGCAAGTCATCTACGCCCGGCCGGCTGGCGGCAGACGCTGATGTGACTCTGTGACGCAGAGCGCAATGGACGAAAGACCTTGACGACCGTTCAAGGTCTTCCGAAGAAGTTCGACCAGAAGAAGATCTTGAAGGTCATCAAGAAGAAATTCGGTGAGTCGAGACGCTCGAGGGTCGTCCGTCGGTCGAGGCTAAGCGCTCGGTTCAGCTTGCAATGGCACCATCGTGAACGACACGGAGATGGGAGAAGTGATCCAGCTCCAGGGCGACCAGCGGAAGGACGTGCAGGAGTTCTTGGTGGACAAGAAAGAAGGCCTGGAGCTCGACCCGAAGACCATCAAGGTTCGTACACCGTTGGCTTTGTGTCTGTGGCCTCACGCGGACGCTGACGTTGGTCCAGGTCCACGGCTTCTAGGCCGCAAGGCCGAGCCCAGCCGATGTCGGGCTTGTATCGACGGCCGATGACACGACAGGAGCATCCGTCCCAGGCGGGTCGAGGTCACTGTCATCGCCCGTGTTCGGTACGGGCTCGAGCACCGCGGACCCTTGCTCTGTGACTGACAATACCCTGATTATCGAGGCTCCGATCCGATGAAGTGCGCGCATCCTCTGCCCTTGCTTTCTTGCCGCCGTCGTATGTTCATGGATAGTGGCTCGCTCTTTGAGGGTGCAGCATACGAAACAGCTACGTGTTGGTCGAGATTGCGGACATACCAAGTAGTAGCTCGGCCAACGTGGCATGACTCGCAGCACAATGCTGTGCGATCGTAAATTATACTGTCCGCACCGTCTCCTTGCCCGTCACAACTGACGTTGCGATAAGTACTGGATAGCCGAGCAGCGTCATGGAACATGGATAATCGATGATACAAGATGGAAGATGGAGGATGGGAAGATCGTACCACGTACTCGTACGGAGTATCATCGTGACCATGATCCTATCAGTGTACATCAGATTGCCAGTTACATCTTTGACAAGATCCATTGGAACGGTCCCTTCAACCCAAGTAGCCTATCATGCCTATCGTGCCCATCAGCCCCGTCCTTACTCACAACCTGTTCTTTCCCAATACCCTCCGTTCTTTCTTTCCTAGTACGCTCGCATACAGTACTTTTCCCACCTCATACCATATCTATATTCAACTCCACGTACGCACATACAGCGCTTTCAGTATTTTCCCTACGCAGTGCTGGCTATAGCACATTATTTCCCACGAATTGTCTTTGCTGTAAATCTTACACCCTCGCCCATCCTCTCCCCCCCCCCCCCCCCCCCCCTTTCAAGTCTTCACCTCGAGTCTCTCCCTGAGCCTTCTCCCCCCTCCAAGTCTCCCCTCAAGTCTCTCTGTTCCAGTCCCACTCAGGTTTCTTTTCTATTTCTTTTCAAAGTTATCTTGGGGGGAAGGTCAATAAACTAAGCACTCAAGTACTATACATATATATATGCATAGTCACGGCAGTAGTGTAGCCCAACAGTGCCAGTGGAAAAGTAGTGTTGCGGTCGCAGGAAGGGCCAGGGCTGGGCCTAGCTTAGTCAGTTGGCGCGGCCAATACCGTACGAGCCCGAGAGGGTTTCAGTCGACAGCTTCTTCTCTCTCTGAGCAGGCCGATGCCTTGTAGCTCCAGCAGGAAAGAAAGAAAGAGAGAACAGAAAAAGTAACGAAAGGAAACAAAAATAACGATGTGAATATATTCCAGCAGCCAGGCAAAACCCTTCTATTGTTGAATTGCTGTGCGGAAAGGAAAGCCGAGCTTGGGCCTCAACACTGCGTGTCGGTGGAGAGGATTTCCATCTCATAATCAGTTCTCTTCCCTCCACCCTTTTTCCTCCTCCCCAGTGCTTGACGTTGAGCCTGCTGCTCCTGCATAGTGCCACCGATGATCCTGCATAGTGCCGCTGACCCCTGCATGGATCCACTTCGTGCCTTCTAAAGTTTTCTTCAGCTCTAAGGCAAACATCAGCTTCGTGTCTACATATGGTTGATTAGTAAGTTCTCCCTAATCAATCTACAGTCCACTCTCTCTATAACGATACTCTTTATAACGATACTCTCTCTATAACGATAGCTTCTCAACACCCCAACAGTTTCTCACCCAATTGTCGTTATTTTTCTCTTATAACGATATCGTTAGCTTTTATCGCTTAGTCACCATATACATCGTTATAGAAAGAGAAGGCTGAGACTGTAGTTTTGAGCGCTTGTTCATCAAGATGCCACCAAAGAAGAGGGTGGCGTTCATTGGCATCGAGAAAATTGCCCTTCGTTGCCGTAAGGAGAATCCACTCGCAACACAGAAGGAGTTGGCAGTCTGGTTTAAGAATGAGTTTAAAAAGCCTACTGTATCGCACAGAATTCCGTCAGGTATGCTCCAACACCTCCGCCTTCATGAAGAGCAATCAGACAATGGCAATAAGCAGCTGATAGATCAGCTCTACCGACACGAGCGTGTCGTTAAGGCAAGGAGGGTTAAGGGGCTTCATCAACGTACCCTGACAAGCTTTTACAAATTGTGAACAAAGTGGACGGATAATCATATTAGTCACGTGCTTTTCCATATAACGATACTCTTGCTATAACGATACTCAACCAATGGAACGACGCTAGCGTTATAAGGAGAGTGGACTTTATTAGTTGTGACACTCATCTTCTTCTTCCCCGCTGCTCGCTGTAGCGTTCACAGTCGAACACCCAGGACGCTGAGCTACGTACTGTAGCTGTAGTTATATAACAGTGACGCTAGACAAATTGATCTTAGGAAGTGGACCTGTCACAAATGCTGAGGACTAAGCTCACGTTACCCAAAAAGTGTGAACTGTGGAGTGCGGATGTGCAGGCCAAGATCTTAAGTAATTGAGTTCTTGATCAAGTCCTTGGTGAAGCTCTCGCTGAACTTCTCGGTGGTTGAAGGGTTAACGTTTATTGAAGCCAATGTGTGCAGTGGTATGCCTGGCTGCCTGACTGCACAAGGAGGTCAAGAGTCCTCTTACAGCAGTGTCATCAGTGTACAGATTTGTCGATTACTTCAATCTAAAGATGTGTGGCCTTCTAGCCATCACCTCGAAAACAGATCTCAAGCCCAGTTTGCCAACACAACAGGGACTTTGAGCACCTCGCTGAGGGGAGTATTATGCCACGGAACCAGCTGCTGGACCCAGATCCTGGAGGGGGAGACAACTGGAAGCCGGACAGGATGCCGTACCGGGCGTCTCTCCGGCTTCGCGCCGGCCTACCCAAGGCCCAAAGCAGCATCTTAACGCAGATGCGCACAGGTAAGATCGGGCTGGCAACCTTCCTCTGCAGGCGACAAGTCCCCGGCTTCCCGACGCCGGCTTGTTGCTGCGGAGCGCAGTGGGAGACTGCCAAGCATGTTGTTCTAGAGTGCCCACGCCTGCAGCGAGTATGCCGCAGTCTTTACACTGCGGCTGCTACTACTGACTACCAGGTGATGATCTCGCGCCCGCGGCCCGCCGCCGCCCTCACCTCGTGGATCCTACGCCACGGAGTTCTCCCCCAGTTCTCCTGGGCCCAGGAGCAGCTGGATACTGGTTACTAACCAGTCACCCCCCACGTTCTGTAGATTACTCGAGAGGATAGCGCTGCCTGAGGCGCTGCAGGGAGAGGTTTTTTTACTCGGTTGAGTTTTCCTAGCCTAATTCTATAGTTGACCCAGCGTAGCCTAGATACACTAGCGCTAGAATGGTGTAGGAATTCAATCAATCAATCAATCAATTATGCCACGGATGTGCACGAGGAAGCGTACACCTAGCCACTCGACACACACGACTCGCAGCTGTGTCTTACCAACTTTTTCGCCGGACCCTCGATTAGTGGCCATCAAGACCACTTCCAATACTTGAGCAGGCCTGCTCTTCTATCCACCGGGAGAGGATGGCATTGCCATTTCCGGAATCGCCCAAGTTGATCAGGTAGTATTTAGGTGTTGTCCATCATGGAAAATGCTGGTATACCAGCAGGGGTCAGAGGCCATGCTTTTTCGGGTATAGGTTTGAACTGTAGGACAACTGTCGGCGGCATGAAGTCGACCGAGACGCAGCAGAGAAACAGGCCTGTTATTATCGACATCTGCTTAGAGGAAGGCGGGACCATTGTTGCTCCAGAGACTTGTCGAAGTCTCGTACTGTATGGCTGAGTGCAAGTCCGTCTTCTTCTCTGGGTTGACGTGGTTGACAACGCTCGAGAAAGAAGGCCTTTGAAGCTTGTCCACGGTAGCTCTGTCAATATGTTCCGGGGACAGCAGCCATTGTGGCTCTACCACGGGTCTGGAGTCAGTTCACTTCGCTTCGCTTGAGCCATTCCATCTCTTCTAACCACTGCAGCTGGCTGACCTACTACTTCTCCACTCCGGTCCAGTCCTCGCTCCCGGTGGAAAAGTCGCAAGCGACGGGTAACATCTTAGTCTTCAGTCTCTTTGGAGACCTATTTCAACTCGGCGTGCCACCCTCAGCCTGAGTCTCACTCGAAGGGACCAATCTGGCGACTCACTTGATCAAGGTTACTGTGTCTGTTCCGTGGCCCTGTCTCCGTCAACTGCAGCTCCTAGGATAGTCCATCTGGGCTAAATGCCAGATCCAACTCGGCTGCTGACCTGCTGGGCGATTCCACGGCGCGCAGACCGAGGTCGAGCTCCTCGGCTGCCGCCTGGAGTTTCTCTGCGGCGGTGCGAGTCTGAAGTCACACATCGCCCGCCGCGTGGAAGAGTGTTCGACACATGCGTAGAACATCGGCAGCCTCCATCACCGCCGGCGGTGAACAACATGTGACATGAGACGCCATCTACAGACACACTACTAGTTAGTGTATGATACAGGCAACAAATTGCAGTCGGAGAACTCCAGGAAACGATGCATACTTTCAAAATCACCAAGTAAGGAATCTCGACACAGGCTATGAGACCTATCCTGGGTTGTAGATTGGTCTATAACATTGGGGGAATTAAGGATACATGTAAAGGAGGTTGAGCAAAGGTCATCGAGCCTCGGTCCTGGGGCTGTCCCAAGCCAGGACAGGAATCGATGATGTGAGAAGAAGTACGGCATTTGATGGCATCCAGCCGTCCATTTGTCTAAGTGTGAGTGGATCATCGGAAGAAAGCGTGTCGTTAGCCACACCACCATATGGCTCGTGCCTGTGGTGCCTTTCTTAGGCTGTCGAGCCTAAGATGAGCTGCATTTAGGTTACTTGGCGTGCTTGGCCACCCTACAGTATAACCTACTTCGTGCACTATGTACAGTGGCACATGCGTAGATCTACCGTATACCACGTGACCCAGCCTCGTTCCCAAGCTTCTGGCGGCATTTTCACCGTCGGATCGACAGGAGTCGAGCGCACCTCAGTTTCGATTTAGGGTCATGTCCCTCGCCCGCTGCTCGCCGCGTCTTCTACTCTCGGCGCTACAACCCTCGCCGGCACCATGCGCATCGACCAAATGGCAACCGCTATACCAACACCGACCTCGCCTTGGGGAGCAGCCGCGCCGACGTTCGGCTTTTGGTCCTTGTCGACGGATGGCAGCCGTCGGGCCGACGACAGCTCCGACATGGACAGGAGTCACGATGGGACAACCACCGGTACGCATTAGGATCGGCGCGCCGTCGTGGAGCCAGTGTCGACATGCGTCCGCCATTCGCGGCGGCTCGAAGGACGCTGGGGCGGCGGTGACGCCGCATGGGAAACCGCAACAGGCCACCTCTTCGATCAAACATGATCCGAGTCTGATTCCTCGTGACCTGGGACTCTTCGAAGGTCGGTAGATCCTTTGCAGCCTCCAAAGGTGTGCCGTATGCTTCTCATTCACCCTTCGCCTTCTGCACCTTGTCTTCGTCTGTGGATCTGACACTTGAGTTCCCGGTTGACCTGTGAATGCAGAGACCTTTGTCATGCCGATTGGCCGCAATCGTCCGTCGTTCTTCAAGAACCCCAAAGGGAGGTTAAAACTGGAATTCAGACGGCTGCGGAATTTCGTCGGTGGCTTCGTCAGGTGCCTCCCCCCCTCCCCCCGGCGTAACGTGGATGTCCTGCATTCTTGATCCTGGCCGAGAAGGGACTTATTACTGACACCGCCTCTGGACGGCACGGACGGTCAAGTGTCCTGGTCTATCGATCGCTGGCAAAGCCAAAGCCAAAGCTACGACTGCGCCAAACCGCTCCTACAGCACTGGCTCTTCACCAACAGATGTACACCGCCTTTGCTGAGTACGTATCGCACTCGTACTTGTCTCCGTCGAAGCCCGTGGGGCTTCTCGCAGCTCATGCCCGTCTCCGTCCTGTTGGCGGCCTTGAACTCACGTGGCGGCAGGGGCGACCTGAGCACGCTGGAGCGGATCTGCGCCGACGGCCTTCTCGCGTCCTTCCGATCCCGTATTCACGCTCGGTGGGCCGCCGGTCGACCGCAGTACTCGCTGGACTGGACCATACATAAGTACACGCGATTTGCGCGGGTCGTCTCGAACCGGGCCATCCGTCTTCCGATTCCCGACTCCGGCCTACGGCAGGCCATCGTACGGATATCCTCGTCGCAGTCGCTCGCCAAATACGACTTTCATGGGATCCTGATCCCCGGAACGGGCGAGCCCAAGGACGTCACCGAATACTTCGTCATCCAGAAGCGCTTGATCAACGGCCAGGAGACGTATTGGGAAGTGTGGGGGACGGTCGAAGAGACGACGGTGGAGAAGCTCGAAGAGGAGGACAGAATCAGACGAGGAGAATGAGCGACGCCACACGAGGCAGGGGGAGGGTCAGGAATAGGATGGCCGATCTCTCGATGGTAGTATCTACGACCCTGGTTTCACATTGAAGCGCAGCCGTCATACAGAAACAGATACTGAACCTGAACGTCCTTCCAGGCCGAGATTCTAAGACTCGACTCTCACTAGACAGTGCTTTTCTGCGTCAAGAAGTATGACGTTATGCTATCTACGGCGGCAGTACGTATGTACTGTATGTACGTAGTCTTTACGGAAGGCTGGTCGCAAAGATCTTTCCCACCGACGTCACTACAGCGACTGTTCCTCCAGTGGGACCGCCACCAAGATCTCGCTCCGCTAATACGTACTCCATGAGTGGCACCAAAGTCTTGTTGATGGTCACATCGACGGCGATAGACGGTGCGAGGGTTTTGCTCGTGTCCACTATCAGCCTTTCAAGGCCGCGAAAGCCGTGTGCAACGACCGGATCGGAAGATCTACGCATGGCACCACCTTTCTCTATCGACGGCGAGTCTCTCTTGCGTGGGCTGACCTACCTACCTCGAATTAGCTTGTTCCAGCAATCAACCGATGGTCGCCTCCAGGACAGGCGAAGATGGGCGTAGAGACACATAGATAAGATAGCCTCATCCCACTCTGCATGCTTCCGTGATGTTTCCCGCTTCTGTACGTTACATACCTCCGTACGATTACACTACTTCTACTTCTACGTTGGCGTCAAACAAAACGTGGCCCAGGCTAAATCTCGCGGGATCCCACGACCGGGAATCGGACGCTGACGTTATCTCCAGCTTCGTATACGTACGACAGAGTCGCTTACGGTAGCCTAACTTCTTTTCTCGAACCCGAACCTTGAAGCTCCTTGATAGCTAAGAGTGCCGAGTTGGAGGTCTAACTCGCTATCTGATGACGCTGTTGTTGATGATGATGATGACGAGGGAGCGAGAGACCGAAAGAGAGAGCTCCCCTGACACGTCGAAACCCGTTATCTCTGTCTTTAGACTATTTGATGCTGTCATCGTACCGGTACGTAGGTGCGCTACGCTCCAGTACGTGTCTTGCTCTGGACGATTTGCTTTGGGCCGCTTCGTACATACGTACCGCCCTGATGTTTATCTGCTTGACCTCTGGGTTTTGCTTACGCGCTCGGAGAAGGCGGTTCAGAACTGGTACGGTTCCTACGTCTGTACCGTCGAGCTTTTCTTATCTGAACCGGTGCCGCCGCCGACGCCCTCGTCGATCTTGTCGCTTCGTATACCACGTATCGTTTCGACGGATGCTGTCAGCTGTCTTACCCTGGAGATAAGAAATTATGCTCCTTGGTCCAGCTCCCTGGTGAACGAGGACAGCTCTATATAAGACAGACGTGCCCGCTTCTTGCCTCGGCGAGCGTGCGCCAGCAACAGCTACGGCCTCGGAGAGACAACACGATCATAGCAGGCAAGATGCATGTCCAGTCTCTGTTGACCGTCACCGGCATATTCTGCTCCCTGGTCACCGGCCTTCCGGTACAAGCACAGCGCAGCGGCAGCGGCGGCGTCGCCAATAGGCTCCCAAAGCTTCAAGAGCTTCCCCAGGCCCGGCCCGAACCACAACCCGCTCTACCACCGGCGGTCGAGTACGAGGTGAAGGCCCGATACTGGCGCAAATATCCCATCAAGGAGGTCGCTGGGAAACCGAAGGGGCCGCCCGTGCATCACGAGATCTTTTGGCCGCACAATGATAATTTTCAGAAGGACCAACGCTTGGTCGACTGTGTCATGGAGAACTTGGACCTGAAATTTGGGGTAATTAAAACGCCCCCCGCTTTCGCCGTTCTTGTTCTCCGCAGAAGAGAAGAGAGAACATCTCCTCAGATGGCACGGAGCAAGTGTCGTTCATGATGTTGACTCTGCTGGTGCAAAACAGGATGGTGACAGGGAGAAGATAAACGGGATGCGCTGGAACTTTGCCATCACCAAGTGCGATGGCGCTGATGAATACAAAGTAGCCGATCCGAACGCCGCCATCATCTTCAACGCCTATAAGCTCAAGCCCGGCGACCCCCACCCGCCCGAGAGGACCGACCCACCGCCCCGTAATCAAGATGAAGGGAAGAAGTTCAACCAAAGCCTGAACCAAGGAAGACCAAAAACGGACGCGGACGAAAGCAAGCCCAAGCCTATGCACATGTGGACCGGATTTCGAGAAAAGTTGTTCAACTCCATAAACAGATCCTTTAGCCGTGGTGGTGCTCGCGACAGGGTAGTGCCAGGTGCACAGCCCGGTATGGGGACGCCATTCTTCCGTCCTGGCTTCGCTCCTCGACGGCGGTAGTCCTTAAGATAACCGGATCTTTTTCAGCGCCATGATTTATGTCCATGTGCAGGTCACGTACTTCCGTACATGGCATTTTATCGTATCTTGTCAAGCTGTTTGTCGCCGCGAGCATGTTTTACTCGAGCATTCTACCCAACCCATTCGTTTCCACCGCATTCTCTCCATCGGCCACTCTTCAGCACAAAGCCTCTTCCATCGACACGTCCGCAGCCTTCTCTCTTTGCTACATGCTTCTAATGGATCGCAGTCTCCTCATCGTCAGCCCTACCATCAACCACTAATTATCACCACCCATGGATCATCACCAACACCATCATCGTCATCCTTGTCGTCGCCCTGGGCACCATCATCGTCATCATTCTCATCATCATCAAGCATGATTCCCCTGTCCTTCTCCACCATCCCATCCCATCCCATCCTATCACATCACATCACATCCACCACTTGCAGTCACCCTCAGAACAGTCCCCATAGCGGCGCAATGAAGAACCTGAGCCCGAAGCACGACATATACAAGTCCAATGCCAAATGATAGAAGCAGGCATTCTACATTCCACTTGCTACTTCCCAACCTCGTTTGTTTTCCTACTTCTCGTCTCTGCACTAGAAGCCAATCGCGAGGTAAGTTACGGGCGCATTTCCGTACGAGTTGCTTTAATTAGATTGGGGAGGATGCGGGGACGATTGATTAGGCCTTGATTAATTATCACAAGTTCGATGTGCCGACGCGCCATAGCCGACCGTGTCGACAAACAGGCACGCCGGGGTAAGACGTACAGTAACGCGCCACGAACTCTTGCTGCGGGCTAGTTTCAAGAATGTTGCGACATTTCCAATAGTATAGACTATGGTCTACGGACTCAGGACTTTTTACAGCAAAGTCGCTCGCTCCAGCCGGTTTAACCGGGCGTACGGAATACTCCGTACGGGATGTACAGTACGTTACGTTATGTAGCTTACGGTACGGAATACGTAACGCAACATGTGAAGTTACGCGGTGAAACTTCTACCAAGGGTACGTAACGTACACTACGTACGTTACGTACTGCCCTTCGGTACGTACGGAACACCCTCCTGGGTACGTAGTACCTTCGTACGTACGGAGGGTACGAAAGATCCAGCAAGTTGTTGGGGGCCATGTCCCTTCGAGGTACTCCGTACAGTACGTATGTACCCATACGTACAATCTACTGCAAGGCATGCTCGCCTCGCAATGAAGGTTTGATATCTAAATTATCATCCTGGCGTGCCTGGTACGTAATACGTATGTAATGTACCCTGCTGCAGCACTTCCATGTGACTCTCTTGCAGGCACTTCCCCCCGCAGTCTCGTGACACTGGCAGTCTTCGACAGCTGCTGACAGTCAAGAAGCAGGGTGCTGTGCTTGGAGGCAGGCACGGCAGGGTATCACGCTGGAGCCAAGATACCATGTGAGCCCCTGGAAGCCCCAAGCCGAGCCAACATAAAGTAAGGTACGGTACAGTACGGAGTACGTATTGCAGTACACAACACCTCCACGAAACATTCTTGACCATCACCGACCCGGTCCATACGTACAGTATCTACCAGCACTGCCTCGAGTCACCACCGTATACCGTAGCCAGAGCCACAGTACGAGTAGTAAAGCCAAACACTCTGTCTAGGGTACCGGTACCGTACGTAGCAGAAACACCAACCGCGCTGCTCAACACAGTAGTCACGGTAGCCTGTACAGTGCATCAAGTTCCAGGTTTTCTGATGGTGGACTCTGCGGTATGACAGTCATTCGTGCCTGGGAACAGGGCGGTTCGCAAAGAGAGAGAGAGAGGATTGCGTACGGAAAGGGGATGAAGTACGACACGGGGATCAGGTACGGTAAAGGGATCGAGTTTGGCAGAGCAGGCAGGCAGGCAGGTGATATAGGCGTACTTCTCGTGTTCGGGATCGTTGAACTGTACTCATGGACGATAAGCTTGATGAATGGCTCGATGCGTGAGACGCTGCCTACAGTATGAGCTTGCACGAGTGATCTAGTATCGAGGTCAGGGGTCGAAACATGGCCCTTTGACGGCGAGCATCTGTACTCGCTACAGATCAAGGGTTATTACACCAGCTTCCTGTCTACGAGACGCACGACGACATTCGCGATGCGGCACAGCATTCCCATTGTACGCCACTGAGACGCGAGGTACATGAGCGACGACAGCGACATGCAATTAGAGGGACAGAGTGCAGCATCCACGACAGCGAGCAAAGAAGAGGCAAACCGCATGTTGTGTACATGCGAATGAAAGGAATGGGGTGGATAGGGCAGATGGGGTAAGGGAGTCGGTGGTGAGGCGGGATGAGAGGATACAGATACAAAGGAATCCTTCGTACAACCCGATGCCACCGCGAGACCGGTATCCTGACTGAGATAACCGTCGCAGTCGTCCTCCGCGCCACCTCAAGAGCCAACGGGACATGCGGAAGACGGATATCCTGTCAGATGACCGAATCGAGGTGAACATCGCCCGCCCACAAAGTTTCTCAAGACGCCCTTTCCGGGTATTCCCAGGACACGCGGTACACGCCGACGCCTTTTTCGCCCGCCGAGGAACAGTCAGGAAGAAACGCCGAAAGAGAGGCCGTGGGCGACGGTTGAGACGTAGTAGTAGAGAGCTGGCTTTTTCTCCGTCCGGCGAGAGAGAGATCCGGATGGGTGCCGGCTCAGAACGGGCTGAGACACCTGTTGACGTAGTTGTTCCCTGGGCAAGCGTCCGGCGAGTAGTCCGATCCGGGCGAGGTGGGAATTGTTGACGACAGCAAGAGAAAAGCAACAAACAGACATTTTGAGAGAGAGACATGAGACAAAGGAAACAGGCAGGGGAGTCGAGTTCCGTTTTTTTCTGTTTTTTTCTTTTCAACTTTTTTCGTGCTTTTGGCGGTTTCCAGTTTTCTTTTGGGTTTGTGGATTTTTTGGTGAGTGGAGGTCGAAAAGACGGAGCAAAAGGCAAAGTGTTCGGCTGAGACGGTGAACAGAGGCGGCCATTCGAAAGGTGATGTTGACGCGAAAATGAAATGAAGCAAGGCAAGCCGGTAACGACGACGGAGACCACCAGGATGGCGAAAACGAAAATGAAAACGAAAATGAGGACGAAAGCGAAAGATTGAAATCAGACATTGTGGGCGTGAAGTCCACAACGGTGGGCCGTCTCAAAGCTGAGGCGCTGCCGGGGCCTGGGCGACCGCGGCGTCCGGATCCTGGACGGTTCCCGCGGCTCCTCCGGCGTAGGCATTGGTTCCGACCATCGGATGATAGTGATACTGACCGTAGCCGGTTTGGCCGTAGTACGCAGGAAAGGGAACCGGGGCGCTGCCGTACGTGTAGTACGGCGCGTAGGGGGGCGCAACTGGCGACGGTACCGGGTGACCCGAGGCCGACGTCATCGGTCCCATGTGCACCGGTGAAAGTGGTCCGTATCCTGCCTGGGAGTGGTACCCGGAATGTGGGTATGTGGGCTGATGGTATCCGGCGTATGTGGCCGGCAGAGGGAGGCCGGCCCCCGACGTGGCAGGATCCGCTGCGACTGGGCTCGGCGCATACTGCGCCGTGGTCGAATAGGCCGGAGACACAACGGCATTCGCCGACGTGTCAGGCGCCGCGTTCTGCACAGGACCAGGAGGGTACGCAACGAGCTGGGTCTGGTAGCTGGGTGCGAAGTTCTGAGGAACTTCTGGACCAGCGCCGGGCTGCTGGGGCGGAGCAACGGTCTGAGCCTGATTGCTGGGACCAGCAACCGCTGCACTTTGGCCAGCCCGGGGGCCGGCGCCCAGACTCCATGGATGAACGGCGTTCAGCTGGGCATTGCTAGCCGGAAGGATTCCAGTCGATTGCTTGGGCTCGACACGGAGGGTGCGACATTCATGGTTCGTTCCATGCTGCAAGGAGGAGGGCAGTCAGCAGAGGCCCGTCCAGCAGGTCATTCGCAGCCAAAGAAGCTCACCAGGCGTGACACCGCTTCGGTTGCGGCGGCCGGGGTTTCGTACAAGACGAAAGCATACGCCGAGCGGCGGTGTTCTGTGTGGTGGGTCAGCCGACGCCTGGGACATCAAGTCGAGGAGCACGCACGAGGTCCATGCTGGTTCGCGAAGACGTTGACCTGCAGAACGATGCCGTGTGCGGAGCAGATCCGTCGGACGTCCTTATCGGTAGCCGTCAGTGGCAAGTTGCCGACGTAGACGGCGCGACGATCGTTCGAGGCGGCCCTCAAGACCTGGGCCGCGCGAAGGGCCGCGGCGCGGGACGAGTTGGGTGGCGGACCGCCAAGCCGAGGGCGGCCGTCGCCTCCGGCGCCTGCGGACGACTGTTCGAGCCGGTAATGGGCATTGTGCTTGAACGCCTAGAGCAGCGACGACAACGATCATGATCACGTGCACGTTAGCCACTCGCTTAACCGTCGTGTCGCGGAAGAACGTTGATCCGAGGCAGGGCAAGGTCTCACGGCGACCAACTCACCACTATGGCGTCCCTGCAATCCTGAAAGTACTCAAACTTGACCCACACGCCATCGGGCAGCTGGTACATTTCCAGGTCGGTTTTGCCGGACTTGAACGTCTCGTAGATGGGGCCGAAGCGCTCCAGCTCACGTCGAGCCTCGGCCTCCGAGAGGCCGTCCCCGACCAGTCGCGACATATACACGGACCCTTGGTTGCACCGTGTCAGCGGGCCGACGCGACGCGACCGGACGACAAGACACTCACTGTTGACCTTGGCCGGCTCGGTGCGGCACGGGCGGCCGTCGACGAGCTGCCGAGAACCCTCGGAAATGGCGACCCTGGCATGCTCGTCCTGCTGCGCTCGTCGTCAGCGGCAGTCGCGGCGCCGGCCGGCGAAGAAGCTCACCTCATATTGGCAGAACGCATAGGGCATGCCCCGGTTGTCACGGCGGATCTTGACCCACACCCGACCAAAGGTCTCGAATAGGGTTGTCACCGAGGACAGGAGTTCCTCGTCGGAACGGCACGATGCCAGGCTGATCGAACGAGGTAAGCCGGCGACTCAAGCGTCACAGCGGGGGAGCAGCGAACTCACTTGGCAACGAAGACACAAGCACTCGGAGGAAGGAGAGCCTGCGCGTTCTCGGCCGTGATCGCCTGGCCGACGCGGTCCTCGCGAACGGTCGGCTCACGAGATCCGATGGAGGCATTCGCCTCGGTGGGCTCGGTCGATGATTCGCCCACGTCACTTTCGACATTGGCCGCCAAGACGGATTCAGACTGCGACAGGGGCGTGCCGTCGGACTGTCCGGCGGTGAGCCGATGGCCTGGGTCGTCGCTCGGTCCGGGGCCGTGGTCATGCGTGTCCGGATTATCGTCGCCGCCGTCGTCGTCGGCATCGTCGTCGGCATCGTCATTGTCGGGCGAAGACGAAGAGCAGACGAAAGGATCTTCATTTGCCCCCTGCTGTCCTTTGACGACAAAGCCCTTGCGACGTGCGCGCCTTCCGACGCCGACTTTGGGGGTGACGAAATCAGGCCCGCCGGTCGACGGCGGCGGCTTCGGCGTACCAACAGCCTCGGGGCAATCCGGCGTACCTACGGGGATCAGCTCGGCGCGACGACGGGGCAGCAGGCCGAAGGATAACACAAAGACGAGGACGACACGTGCATTCCCAACGGCCAAGACCGTTTGGGTGGGCGCCGCGCTTGTATTTTGCGGAATTCGAAGAAGTGGGGAACAACGAGAACAACACGCTCGACCGGTGGGGTCGAGCGAGGGCAGGAACCCTAATTCGGCCAACAAACGAAGATTTGTGGGGACAATAAAAGCGTGACGGCCAAAGCGTTCGAAAAGGAAAAAGCCGGTCGACAAAGAAAGAGAAAACGATGGGATGAAAGGGCAATAAAAACAAAACATATGAGGAAGATCAAGAGCAAGACAGCAGGAGGGAAGAGAGACTTACCCATGATCTGTCCTTCAGGAGTCTTGGGCGCAATTGGGCCGACGTTGGCGGACGTGGCTGAGTCTGGCAGCGAAGCCTGCTTGCTTACGCCTGGGGCGGTAAGGGCACGGGGCCCGGTGTTCGCAGCGCCCGCAGGCTTCTTGTTCTTTTTCTGCGTCATTTCCACTAGCGCACTGTCGCCGGTGTTATTCATCGCGCTGGGAAACACGTGACCGACAGCGACTGCGCGCTCGACCGTCCACGACAGATGGGGGAGGTTGTCTGGTGTGCGATGGATCTGGCGCATCGCGAGAGACATGCCAACGTTGGGGTTCAGGGCATGGAGGGAGAGCACGGCGGCCACAAACCTGGTAGTCAATTGACGGATGACGCGAATGAGACGGAGCTCTTCGCAAGCTCTTTGCGCGGACGATCGGCAGGGAGAAGATGACGGGAAGAACAACGAGCGGGGGCAGGAAGAAGGACGATCACACTCGATTGCGATGCGGGATTGAAGGAACGGTAGCAGTGACGAACGAACAGCTGTGGCTACAGAGAAAGACTGACGATGCACGGGCTGTTTGACGAGCGGATTGCTACTATCGTCTTGGGGAACGCGGAAGAGGGTGGAGAGGAAAGAAGAGAGGAGAGAAAAAGAGGAAGACGGGCGGGTGGATGGGTTTATATAGGCGTCTGGGAAGCCGCTCACGAGACCAAGGGCCAGCATCGCCATGGCATCGAGGGCTAAAGTGAGGCGTCGACAGGCCGCGCCGACTCGCGCCGCGTCTGATACAGCGTTAAAAGAGACCACGAGGACAGCCGAGGCGAGGCGGCGATCAGGTACGGGAAGACATAACGTCTTCGCGCCGCAGAGACGATCTTTTGCATGTACATGAAGCCCGAGGGGGGGGGGGGGGGGGGGGAAGCGGAACGGGAGGAGGGCAGCACACGAAGAGAGCGAGGGCGAGGGAGCAGCTCCATGGTCAAGCAGCTTATCGGATCATCCGGCACACCGTTTTCTAGGACGAGCCCGGAATCAATGGAGGGAGAAACGCCGGTATGAGGACGGAAAAAGCTGCCATTGGGGGGGGGGGGGGGGGATGAGGATATGGATGGAGGGGGTGGGGGAGAGGGAGAACGTGACCTGGTGGAGCAGCCTGAAGGGGGGAAAGGCGAAGAGACGACCGTTAGTCATCTCGTCCGGAGCGGTCAGGGAGGCGAGAGAGAGAGAAAGAGAGGCGGATGGGGATGGGGATGGGGAGGGGGAGGGGGGGGGGGGGGGGGGATATCAGAGCTGAAACGGCGAGCGTCTTCGCCAAAGACGTCATCCTGGACCCCTCCTGGACCCCTCTCAACGTCTACAGAGACGGCGGGAGCGTCTCGGTCGAAGCAGGGGATCAGATGCACAGAGATGGCCTCTCGAGACTCGACAACGACTATCATTCCTTATCTGTCTTTTCTCTTGCATCTTGGAAGCCTGTAGGGGCCTATCAAGACCCTGGCTTGAAAGCAGCAGCCATGCCCGTGATCACATTGGATCCTGAGCCATGGAATCATGCCTGCCGACCTTCCTCTGTAGGCTGTCGTGGGACACTGGCCGTTGGCCCCGGAAAAGTATGAAAGTGGTCTCTTGTGGCCGGTAAAGACGAGTAGATGCCGCACATCTACCGTTCGAGTGTCGAGGCCGCTGCGATGGTAGCTAAGGGCTCCAGCAGAGGCTCATGATGAGCTGTCACGACCGCTAGCATGGCTTCTTTTGATTACAGCATGGCTCTTTATCGGCAGCGATTGCGCTCTCTGCTGTTGATCGCCCATTCGGCCTCACCAGGTATGCGTCCCTACGGTCGTGGGCTTTGTTGATATGTCAATCTTACCGTCGTCGAGACCCCGAAGATTATCGCACGAGGTGACGTTTGGAATTACGGTTTTAGGAAAAGCGTCTCTTAGCGCCACATGCGGCTAGCCGCTTATCGCGGCCCACTCTTTACCGGTATCTAGCTGTGGCCGGATTAACCGTGGCCGTTGCTACACCGGCAGCTGGTGACTCGAGGACCAAAATTGCATCGAGTGCCTGTAAACAAAACATCATGTTGCCCCTGACGTCACCGTACAGTTGCTGCTTGGAAGCCTGCTCGCAGACGTGCTCCGCTGTCTAGGCCTCGCACCGTCGACGTTCGGCCCGGCTCGACCTTCTTGGACCCGTCCACGCCGACATGAGGGCCTCGCCGGCTCTTCTCGGCCGTGGCTTCTTCGGCCGAAGTCTGGACGAGTTCAAACGGCTGTCGCGGATCGGTATGTTCGACCCCGGCGTGGCATCGGCGTGCTCTTGGGACTGACACGCCATCCGTCGCAGCCATCCGCCAGGAGGGCCTGCGCGTGCCGACCAGCGCCTTCCCTTTGATCACCTTTGACCAACCGAGCAAGATCGAAGACTGCAAGAGATTCAGCGATACCGATACGGGAGGCTTCTCGAAGGTCAGCCTCGACTTCGTGCCCGCCAAGGACAACGAGCCGTCGCACGCCTACTTTCACGGCAGCATCTCGACCGAGCTACCAAAGGATCGGCCGGAGATCGTCCGCAGCGGCTACGCCGCCTGGCGCACCCTCGACCGGAAGTTCACCGTCTTCGGGAAGAGTCTGTGGGACATCGACCCGTACCTCTACCTGGCCCTCCGCATCAAGTCCGACGGCCGCAAGTACTTTGTGAACGTGCAGACCGAGTCGATCGTGCCCACGGATCTCCACCAGCATCGGCTGTACGCCAAGCACCCGGGCGAGTGGGAGACGGTGCTGATCAACTGGCACGACTTCGTCCGGACGAACCACGGCGTCGTCGTCGAGCCGCAGTCCGAGATGTTGCGCCAGAAGGTGCGCACCGTCGGCATCGGCCTCACCGACCGGGTCCCGGGAGAGTATCATATACGCATCGCCAGGATGTGGGCCACCAACGGGCTGACGGAAGAGGATCGCGAAGAGGATCGTAAGGCGGGCACTGGCCTGACCGCCGGTGCTGGGTCGAAGAGGTGGCTTCGGTGACCGTCGAAAGCGCCTCCAACGTTGTCGGCCTTGCGGTTTCCTTTGGCCGAAGCGTCGAGAAGGCTTCGCCTTTGCCGGTCTACTGGTCACGCGGAGGAAGACTTGCTGCTAGATCGTCGGCCGGGCGGCTCGTTCTGCCAACTCGACGATGAGAGCCGCGGCTGTCGGTTTCGTGCGTGCGGCTCATCCGTCATCTGAGCTGCCAGCCTCGGTCTGGTGGGCAGCCTGATCACCGTTCCGAGGGCATGCATCCGCTGTCACGCTCCGATGTTGCTGTCCCACGAATCAACGAGCACACACCAGCGGGAACATGTCCATCCACCGTCGCTGCCGTGCTTACGATCGAAATGTGCTATGCCGCCTTGGGAGTTCGATTCGTGTTTGCTACAATGGATTGCCTCCCAGGGAACAGGTCTTGCCCGTGGACGTATGCTCGAGCCTTTCCTCGGTCCAGTGTATCAGGGCCACTATGGTGACGGAGCGAGGAAAGGGAATCATCAACACCGCGTGATCAGGGAGTCGACGAGCAATACCAGTGCGCGCAGAGCCGTGTCCTCCGAACTCTACTACATCAGAGCCATCTTCTTCTTACGGGAACGGGGTTCTGGTCGAGCATATACTCGCACATCCAGCTCCATCCAGGCCATCTCTCTCTTGTAGAATGTACTGTAAGCATCTGGTCATGCAGTGTAGCCGCATCTAGGTATTGCATTTGTTGTAGAGTAGAGATGTAAGCTTTGGCCACTTTCCATAGCAGGCTGGCTCTGCTAGACCGTAATCTGGTACGTTACGTAGTGGATTCGGCCCAGTGAGTACTTGTGCTTCAGGCTCGTGAAGTCTGAGCAATTTAGAAATCCAATGAGCAGCCTGGCATCACCGCTAAACTCGTTGCTGGTAAGCTACACTCAGTGCTGTGCTAGCGAGAGAAGACCCCTGGCTTGGCTCGTAATTTAGCCTTCCGTAGGCTGATCAATCCCTATCATCTTGGCCCATCAGCAGCCGACGATCGTCTCCCAGATCTGATCTTTACCAGCACTCTCCGTCCAGGCTGGAGTTGCCATGTAGGTCGTCAAGGATACAGCTTGACCTGCTGGCGATGTTTCCCCACTTGCCACTGCCTCATTTGCCAGCCTAGGCTGCATTCCGGACAGAGGTGTTCTTCACTTGCGAACACATCCTGCGCTCACTCCCCCAGGCATGGCTCGCTACTTGACGTCGGCCAAGCTGGGCCTGTTGTCTCTCGTTTCACTGTACGCCGACGGGGTCGTCCCGACCGCGGCAGCAGTCCCAGTTCTTTCCTTCATCATCAGCAACGTCTTCTCCGTCAACGCTGCCGGCACCAGCTACGGTTGCACCAACGGTCTGAAGCCGTCCAAGTTCGTGGTGTCGATAGACGACTTCCAAGAGCTTTGCATCGGCCACGAGTCTGGCATTCCCGGCAGATCCGTCTGGGATCTCCTTCTCAAGAAGCTATGGGAGATCAATTCCTTTGACGCGCTCCATCAGTTCTTCGATGGCCTCTCGTCCCTTCTGGCCAAAACTCGCGGAGAGGCCCTTGGAGACGGGGAAGCAGATGCCACGGCAGGAGACCGCGTTCTCCTCTCGCGAGTGTCGCCGCTCGGTGCCTTTGTGCGTCGAACGCAGCTGGAGTTCATGAGGATGCCGTTCCACGACGCCCTCGAGCTCTGGAAGAGCTTCGTCACCTTTCGACAGCCAACCTGGGCCACCTGGCGAAAGAGAAACCCCCTTGCCGGGAAGGGGAGCTTCGACGTCAATTTGGAAGGCGGCATGCTCGAGGATCGCTTGACCAAGGCCGTCTATGGTCGACTGCGCGTGACGGACGCACAGCCGCCCGAGCAGTTCAGCACGGACGACGTCGAGCGGCTGCTGGAGTTTCAGGTGGATGAGATGCAGAGTACGACGACCCAGACCGGGCCATGTCTTTTTACGGCGCTAAGTAGATCGAAGAGGTTGGCAATCGAATGTCTGAGGATGTCAAGGATCAGTTCCGGCGCATGCTCGACAGCAATGTCATGATCCCTAGTCTGTCGCATTATGTCAAGTACGTCTCAGCGTTGCGTGGCGCCGACTTCTGGCCATCTACTCCCGTACCTGACGCTCATCGATCGGCAACCCAAGGTTCTTGGACTCGTGGCGTGCCGGAGACTACCCCTCCTCGTTCGACAACCTCCATCGCTACTTCGATTACACGATGCAGAACCGCGATAGAACGTATTACCAGTACGCCCTGCTCAACCTTGCCATCCTGCAAGCGGACTTTGGCTGCTACGCCGAGGCCGTGGCCGCGATGCAGGAGGCCATCTCCGCCGCTCGGGAGAACAAGGACATGGGCTGTCTGAACTTCAGCCTGAGCTGGCTCTACCACTTTGGCAAGGCCCATCCGAACGAGGTCGGTGGCGTCGGCAAGAAGGGCATGATGAGCATCGAGAGGGAGGGTCTGGCATTTCTCAAGACGAAGGCGAAGGAAACGGGCATGTGGAGCCTGTGGAGCACGTCTCTCTTGAGCGAGTCCAAACTCGGACTTGCAAACGTATTTCCGTCCACTTCTGTCAAACGTACCGCTCTCGGACGCACTGACCGATCAACGCGTAGGGAGAAAGCATCGCGACGGCCTTTGAGAATATCATCAAGAGCTCGCACCTGAACGTGATCAAGGGGATGACGAACGTCGTGGGATCGCAGATGCTGTTGCAGTCGTCGCTGTGGAGCCGGCTGGGTACAGATTGTCGTCTGTTGCAGCTGGATAAGGCTGATGTGTGCACATAAAGGAGTATCGCACCTTGCGTGGTCGTACTGCGACATCTTTCGCGCATGCTTCTCCAAGCAAGCGCCTCTCGAGGACATGCTCAAGAGCACGTGTCGTAGTGCCTACTTCGTGGGTTGGGATCGCTCCTGCGGTGATTACTCGCTGACGAGGACTAGATGACACAAAAAGGCCGCTACGAAGATGCGATGACTCGGATGGACGAAGTCGACGCTGCATCGCTCCGGATCTTGAAAAACTATCAGTACTGGACAATGTTCTCCGGCCTTCTCAAGCTCAAGCGGCTGCTTCACAGGTACCGTTCACTTTGTAGTCAGCCGTGGTCGTTCATCCTAACATCGTTTCGTTGCCAGGGACAACCTCCGAGCGGCGGAACGCCTTCTCAACCAGCTCCTGGCGCAGGAGCCGAGCGAGCCCGACATCGCCTTTGAGATTCGTGTGTTCGAGCTGGACTTTCTGATGCGGCAGGGCTCGTTCCCGGCCGCGCTCGAGAAGCTCGAGAGCCTTGCGGCCAATCTCAGCAGCGAGGACGCGGACGTGCTCAGCCGGCTACGTCTGCTGACGATCAAGGCGCAGCTCTTCAGTCGATGCGGTGTTCCACTGAAGGGCTTCTCGGCTGTCGTTCGCGCGGCTAGCGTCGCGTGGCGCACGAGACTGCTTCCTGTGCTATGGGAGGCTCTCACGGCGATCGCTGGTATCCTCGTGCACCTCGAAGAGTTCGAGGCCGCCGCGCGTCTCGTCGGCGCAGTCATGCCGCAGGTATGTCGACCCCGTACCCGATCTTGTATTTCTCGGTGGAGGAGAGCTGTACGATGTGGGTACTGATACTCCCTTGCCCTCTGCAAGATTATCGAATGCGAAGACTCGGTCCTCTGCGCACAAGCATACTCGGTGCTCGTCGACGCCGAGATGGGCCTGGCCGGACAAGCCACCGACGAGCCGGCCAAGCGCAAGGAGCACGTAGTCAAGGCGAACGAATTCATTGGGAGCGCATTCGACGGTATCCTCCCTTCCCTCTTCTCATCCTCATACCATGTGATCCTCTTTCGTTTCCCCCTCCTCAGCCCCAGAGTTTGTGCCAGCGCATCATCTGCCCCCCGCGCATCCTCTACCCAAGCAGAGAAACTCACGCCTCACTTCCTTTTCGCCAAAATGTAGAGTTCTCCAGCATCGCCGACATCAAGGGCCAATGCGAGGCCATGGCCAAGAAAGCCACGATGATGCGTGTCCTCGGCGACGTCGCCCTCGCGAACGACTACGCGGCCAAATACCTCGATCTGAAAAGCGAATGGCGCAACGAGCTCGAGCTCGAGCCTTGATCCGAGTTTGGCCGGATTCTTGGGGTTGTGTTGGAGGTGGAGAGGTCAGGCTGGGGGCGAATGACTTGGGGAGGTTTGTAGTGGGAGGGATGTCTATGACGGGGAGAGCGTCGGACGGCGGGGTGAGACTATTCTTCGTCTCAGGAGGGTTGATTTAGACTCGTAAGTTATGTCGGTCGTCTCTCACTTTATTGAGAGAATGAGCTCTCCTGACAGAACACGCTCTCTTGACAGAAGGAGCTCTCTCGATTAGAGCGCTTCATCAAGAGGTACGAGCTGCGACCTCAGAACAAGCAATTTCTGGTACTGGCACTGATGGAGTGAGATGTACCCAGGCTCCTTGATTTGCTGTTGCTTGACTGTCCCTGGGAGTATCAAGTTCTACCTAGTCTCTCAACCTCAAACTCAGCCCCAACCTCAATCCCAACCTCAATCTTCATCTCAATCTCACCACTGGAGTCCAAGCATTCTCCCATATCCACTATTCCCACTCTCCACGTCTCACTCTTCGTATCGTTCATTCTGTTCATACATCGCTCACTCACCTCCCCTCCCCTTCTGCTTTCACTTTCACTATCGGTCTAATCTTGACCTTTACTCACTTCTTTCTCCTTGTTCTTATCTAGATTTATCTACTGTACACTGTTCATGGACCTGTCCTCTGACTCGACACATATCTGCTTTGACTTTTCAGTATTGGCTCACTCCTCACTCTTCTTGTTCTTCTCTACGGACAGAGGTACCTACTGTACGTAGTTCACCGGCTTGTCTTTCGACTTGACACATCTCTGCTTTTACTTTCCAGCATCAACACGCTCCTCACTCTCCTTGTTCTTCTCGTCCTTCTCTACGGACAGAAGTATCTACCGTACGCAGTACGGAGTACTCGTTCTCCAACTCAATTCAACACATGTCATCATGGACATCATGGGTATCATGATCATGCCTATCATCACAAGCGTTACTGGTCTGGTCACTGGCCTCATCGTGTCAGCGAAGCTATGCTATCAATCGTCTGTTCGTTGCACTCTGTTCAAATCCTTGATTCGCCCTCGCACATCTCATTGATCCTTTGCTTTCAGCACGAATCTTGCCTGCTCTTCTCTCCTGCTCGGCTATTTGACTCAGTTATATCGATCCGTCGCATCCCGTCTCTTCTGTTCACTGCTTGGTGTTTCCTACGTAGCTGATAGCGGCCCTGATCCTGGTACATGAGCACGGAAGAGCTACTCGGTGGGTATCCCCCTTCGTTGGATCTACGATCTCGAGTCACGTCATCTTGTTTTACAAGCGCGCTCTAATCCAGATGAATCGCGCTTATCATGGCCTCACCTATCCCGCCTTCTTCTTCTCATGAGCTACTGTCTTCTTCACTCTTCGATTGATTTTCTCCCTTGATGATCGTCCTCCTACTCTCTCACTTCTCAACTCTCCTGCTCTACACTTCCCCCTTTTCATCCTCCATCCTACATCTTACTCTGTTAACTAACCAGACTACATCTGTCTCTTGGAAACATCGTCGTCAGTAGACCAATATACGTCTTCCTCCTCATCTGTTCAGCAATATATCAACTACATCTCATTCAATGGCCCTGACCTGAGACGGGTGCCATTCACGAACATTCCTTCTGCTTCACTTCACCTTACTATCTCCAGCGATATCTCCAGACTATACTCTTTCCGACCAGTCACGTCCTTCATCTGAGTGCACCACTATTCAATTCCTGGCTTATCAACGCATGGAACATGTTTACCAGTCTACACACAACGTAGAGAAGAGGCCCGACTCGCCATCTCCTGTTCCGCTCAACTCAGCTCAGCTCAGCCCATCCAACCTCTCATCGAGCATACAAACCATGGTCACGTCCACTTCTTCCTAGCTCTCCTACAACCAACATCAAGCTCCTGCAAGTCCGTCAACCAAACGCAACACTTCTACACCGCCCAAGTTTTTAGCAAGCATAAAGGCACAGCGCTGTCCCGACGCAATGCCAAAGCACAATGCCTCTCAACGGCCGACACAACTTACCTCTCCCACAGCGCTCAAAACGCTCGGCGCAATCTATCCAACAGCCCTTCTCGAGTACTCGCCAGAAGATTACTCGTCACGGCGATAGACTATCTGCGATGACTTGTCTCAGTCCCGCCTTGGATACTACCGTGGCTACATCTTGTGCGGGTGATACAGATGACATCGTCGTCATGTGTTCTGTGCTTGTCTTATCGTGGCTTGGACTGTTGGTCGGGGGCACGGATCTGGCGACTTTGCCGGGTTTGATAGGGTGTGAGGGCTAGTTCTGGATCATGCTATAGATACTGGTGTCTAGTTTATTGCGAGATGGAGTAGCTGGACCATGACTTGATTATAAGTACGATACTGCGGGTTCAGGAAGATGCTGCAAGTGCTCAGTACGTACGCTTATACGGGCACGAGCAAGTGGGCATTGCGAGGCTGAAGATCCGCTGGATGATGATTCGAAGAAACGCTACTCAATTTGGCTATGGTACAGACTACCCACTCAAGAAGTCAGACGACCGGCACGGAAGCCTCAATTTGCACTGCACTGCACCAGGAACAACGACCGAGACCATCAGTCCTTGCGATGATAGTTGACTTTGTCGTTCCAGCTGGACAACACATATTGGTCAGCATCAGCGTCGAAATCGTACCTGCATCTCTAACACGTCGAGAATCGTGGGGTTCCCAGGAAGAAAGACTTACAAAAGGGTCTGGTTCAGCCACCAGAGGTTAGCGTCGACCGAGAAGTGATTGGGCAACAGGAGCACTCACTTTGTCGCCATCACCCCACGGGAACGGCTTGTTTCGGATATTCATCCAAGGATACTGGACACGCTCTTCGAGTGGCGGCAGCGTCTCCCAGTGCTCCCAGTGCTCCTTCCAGAGGATCCAGGCGTTGAGGCCGCCAAGAATAAGGGACGGCGGAATGACACTTCGATCCATCAGCATCGAAGACCGATTGCCACCCATGGGTCCGGCGGTTGGATGGTCAGGTCCGGCTCGGTGAACAACGTACTAATACATCAGCTTGCGCCACAGTTCTGCAAAAAAAGGTCAGCCCATATCGCGCTATCACGTCTCCCCCGGGAGCCAAGTATGCTCACCGGCAGTCTTAGCAGCATGCGCTTGAACAGCTTCTCGGTCCCTAACGAAGCGATTCACAGGCTCCTTTGAAGCTTCGGTGCTCTCCAAGCGCCGTTGGACGTTTCGTCTCCATGAAGTGGGACGGAGACGGCCGAGGGACTGCTGCGGACCACGGAGGAGTTGGCTGTATCGTATCATTTTTGACGGTTGGAGATTTCAATCGCGGATGCCGTTGAGAGACTGAGGACGAAGTGCTACGGTATCTTAGCGGGGAGATGAGTCAGCAGAGTCATGTGATTTACATCGTGAACCAGCAACGACAGCTCTTGATTCACTTGAGTGATGCAGCTGGGAAGGGGCTGCAAGAGGGTCGGAGCTCTATGGAGACTGCATCTAAACAATTTGACACGGTTGCCTGATACAGATATAATCAGGCCGCGAAAATGGTGCTGCGGATAACCACCTGGAACGGTACGTTCTGAAAGTTCATCACAAGTCACAAAGCTAACCACCGATCCAGTCAATGGCATACGGTAAATTGGAGAGAGCAATGCTACGCAGAAATCGACACTGACGCTCGACAACGTCAGAAACCCATTTGGATATCAGCCATGGCGGGAGCACAAGACCTTCGAGGTTGGTGCCCTTCGACCCTACCCTCACGCATGTCTGACATTTGGCAGGCAATGTTCGATACTCTCGAAGCAGATATCGTCGTCATGCAAGAGACGAAGATCCAGCGAAAAGATCTAAGGGACGACATGGTCCTTGTCAAAGGCTGGGACTGCTATTTCAGCCTGCCGACGTACAAGAAAGGTCCGTCTCTGATCGACCCTGATGCGCGCATATCGTTGAATCGTTGCGACAGGCTATTCCGGGGTCGCCGTCTACACCAGACAATCTGTCTGTGCGCCCGTTCGAGCGGAGGAAGGGGTCACGGGCATTCTACAGCCTCCTAACTCGTCTTCGAGCTACAGGGACCTTCCGTCGGATCAAAGCATCGGCGGTTACCCTACACCAGCTCAACTGGCCCAGGCGTCAGGCGAAGCTGCGGCGCTTGATTCCGAAGGTCGATGTCTGCTTCTCGAGTTTCCTGCCTTCGTCTTGATAGGCGTGTACTGTCCGGCCAATCGAGATGAGACCCGGGATGATTTTCGCGTCGGGTTTCTCAATGCGCTCGACGCACGCGTGCGAAATCTGGTCGCCTGTGGGAAGCGAGTCATTCTGACAGGCGACATCAATATCTCTCGAGACGTAATCGACACCGCGAACGCCGAGGAGCATATGCGAAAGCACGCACTAACGGGCTTCGAATATGTCTCCACGCCAGCGAGGCGGTTGTTCAACCAGCTACTCATCGACGGCAAGGTCTTCGGGGAGAGGGACAACGGTCGGGACGCACCGGTACTCTGGGACATCTGTAGGGGCTTTCATCCTGGGCGGAAAGGAATGTACACATGTTGGGAACAAAAGATCAATGCTCGACCGGGGAACTATGGGTCGAGGATCGACTATGTGCTTTGCAGCGCCGACATGAAAGACTGGTTTTGCGATGCAAACATCCAGGAAGGCCTACTGGTATGGTGCCTGCCGATGTTCAGAGCTCTCGTTGACGTTAGCAGGGCTCCGATCACTGTCCGGTCTACGCGATCATCAAGGATAGGGTACGGTGGGGCGACGGCGAAGTCGACATCAGAGACGTTATTAATCCGCCCAATACGTTTCGGGACGGCAAGCGGTTGCGAGAATATTCGACAAAGGATGTACCTGCTCTCTCGGGCAAGCTGATCCCCGAGTTCAATCGACGCAGGAATATACGAGACATGTTTACAAAGAAGCCGTCTCTACCGTCGGTCTCGAGTAACGGATCGGCTGCTGTTTCGCAGCACGCGGAAAATGATCTCGCGGCTGGCAGCGTGCCACGTCAGCAAGGTGACGAGTCCGCCCAGAAACCCGCCTCAGGGCGTCTCCCAGAGAATGCACCGTCTACCCTATCCGGGAGCCAGTCGTTTGAAGACGCCGAGACAGCATCCGTGCCAGAGACAGCTGCGAAAACGGTCGATGCAACAGGCAGCAAACGAGGCATCGACGATATGTACAACAGTCGTCCCGCAAAACGGAGCAAGTCCGGCACTGCCACGACACCCGCCAACGACACAAAGGGGCAGAAGAGCCTCAAAGGATTCTTTTCGCGGAAAAGCCCCGACGAATCGAGTCGCCAGACGACCCAAGACACGACCACAGCAGCGACAGCTGAATTCCGAGGCGATCCTCGGACGGCGGTCTCACAAGGGACGCAAACGGCTTCGTCGGCAGTCCCGTCAAAGAACTCAACACGCAAGAAGCTCTGCACGGAATCTCCGGAGAAACCACCGATTCGTGGGAACGAGCTGTCTGCAAGTGGCGATGGCACGCCCAGCCAGAACGATCCACCAGACGAACCCGTCATCGACCCGGCCGTATCCAAAAAGACGTGGTTGAAGCTGTTCACCAAGAAGCCTCCGCCGAGATGCGAAGGTCACGACGAAGCCTGCCTGACGATGGTGACCAAAAAAGCAGGTATCAATTGCGGGAGACCGTTCTGGATGTGTTCTCGGTGAGACGACCCCCCGTCTCTTAAACACTCTCCGCATACTCCTGAAATATACTGCATTGCCGGCTCCCTTCGCCTGACGTCACATTCCTAACCTAATCCAAATCCCCCTTCCCCGACCTGCCCTCCTTCCCCTCTGTTATTTTCTTCCAACACGTCTAGCCGAATCCAAGAAGATCCGGACCAGCTAACCCGTTTCGTCCGTTTCCGGCGATACGTGTAGACCCCTTGGTCCATCTGGGAACAAAGAACGCGGCACGGAGTGGCGCTGTCAGACATTTATCTGGAGCAGCGACTGGAATGCTGGCGCTACGTCATGATTGGCTTTGGAGGGGCGTCTGCATTCTGTGAGCGCACCATTAGGTAGATCTACCGGCAGGCTTTTTCCCCTCACGGGCATGACAGGATGCTTTTATTGCTCCGTATCAGAGCCGCCATCATCTTTCTGCGATTGCATCAAGTAGCGTCGCCCCACATAGCTGTTGGCTCGTCTCGTGATGTGAAAGTCATGTTGCTGGTTCACTTTCAAAGTCTGATCAAAGAGCTGGTACTCTGTTGACGGAGTCGTGGGAATGTTTACATATCCTCAGTACCTACGTACAGAGGACCGTAGCGGAGCGGTGACCACTCGAACGCTGAGTCAGCGTATATAGATATCACAAGTCCTAAGACGAAAAGGGGGTTGACCCCTTTACGTATTACATCAAACATCAGCTCTCCATTCAACGTCATCTACGGACGTACTCGACGAGGAGCAACTGCACATCTTCCTCTTCGTCTTCGCATAATCGATACAATCTTTCATAATCTATATCCCGGGCGACTGCTTAGCATTCCCGGACGATCCCATCGTGCCCATCACGCCCGTCACGCCCGTCACCATTCAGTGAGTGCCCGACGTTCCAGGTCGATCCCATCTGGTTCCCAATTGACTCCTGCTGAGTCGACTCACAATGGCGGTTATCCCTTCCCAAGGGATGTCGAGCTCCAAAAGCGTACGACCTTATGGATGTTCAGGATTCACTGTCCGAAAAGGTCCGCTCTCAGGTGCCCGCTCTTCAAGAGAGTCTTTGGAACTGTATGAAGGAACACAGGAAGCGGGAACGAGAGGTATTCGGCTCTTCGGCCGAGTCGGTGGTCTTGAAGCACGTCAAGCATTGGAAGACCGGAGCAGATCCGGCCACATTCGAGGCGGAGGACTTCATCCGGGCGAGAGCACGCATCATTGCGCGGATGGCGCTAGTGGAATTCCATCTCAAGTATCGCCAATCAGAGCTTGGGCATCTTAACCAGGCTCGAGACGATAAGACTCTGGCTTATCCGGAGTACCAAAAACTCTGGAGGCCATCGAGGGGCAGATGCTTCACATGCGCCATGAGCTCATCATTCTCGAAAGTTGGGCGGGCTCTGGACCAAGCGCAGATTTCGATTGTCCCCGCCGACAATAGTTCGACAGATCTCAAAGTCGTTGTCTTGGACAAAGCCATTCCTTTGCAAGCGACGTCGAGACCCGCTTCCCTGGTCAGAGGTATCAGACCGGCCTCTGGGCTTCCGAAACGACAACAGACCTCAACCTCCGTACCCATATTTCACGTTTCTGATGAATATATTCCGTTGGCGGAGGGGCGAGTGCGGTGGGCGGAAGAACGATCTCTTTCTGTTCGCGAGGGGGAGAGCATGGGGCTCACCGAAGAAATGGTTGCGGGGGAGTGCGATTCGAATGCTGGGCCGAAGAATAGGCCAAAAGCCCAATCTCGAGAATTTCCTGGGAACGGACGATCTCCCCTTAACAACCGATGAGGAGGAGGATGACAAGGATGAGAGATATGGAAGGTTGGTAAACGGAAAGATTAACGCCGCCGTGCAGGACAGAACGGAGATACCAGTGCGGAATGTATGGTAGCAGATTTCTTGAAAAGGACGTTCGATTGTACCTGGTATTGCGCTGCTCTGTGGCCCTAGCTGCTCGATGCGAGCGGAACAGCCCTGGCTACGTATGCTGCGCTTGCGCATGGTGCTCCCACAATCACCAGTGCTACCCCAATCTTCTCTTTGTGACCTTTTTCCCGGTGCCGTGCGCACTCCTAGTGCCCCTGCGACCTCGTGCCTCGTCGCGTAGATGTCTTGTCTCAACTCTCGGTGCTCGTCGAGGCTCCGCGGCCAGGGCTTCGATGGCGAAAATCCCAACGAGATTGATACAGGTACCCTGTGGCCTTGAACCAGCCTCCGGCGTCGTCGGACACGTCGAACTTGTATTCAAGCAAGCAGACTAGGCACTGAGCACGCTGAGCTCGCTGAGCTCGCTGGACACGCTCAAATATGCCCTTGTATCACAAGCCACCCTTGCGAGACGAGTTCGACAGGCGCGGGTAATGGAACCTCCCACTGCTCCTTCTCCTCCGTACCCCTTTCTTCCCCCACACGGGTTCCCCCCCCCCCGCCCCCCCCCCCCCGCCCCTCTCCAAAGGGAATCTCGTGCGCATCATTTCTCATCTCCATACTCTGCGCACTGTACCGTCCTATCTACAACCTCCGCACCGCTACCGTCGATCACTCAACTCAACCGCAGGATGCCAGAGAAAGATGAATGAAGGAATTCGTAGACAAAGAGGTCGACGGCGTGGCATCAAGGGCTTGTCCAGAGAAGATGCAACGTGGTGGAGTTTGCCTCTACGGTACGTAGATGAGATGCGAATACGAAGATTGTGGGAGAGTTGGCGTCTATGGTGCATGGGGTCTTTGAAGACTGCGTTTTTATGAAAGAGGAATCAGGGAGGGAAGCTGGTGTAGACTTGCTTTGCTCGGTGGATTGGTACGAGACGGAGACGGTGGTAATTCACAATGTGCCTTTGATATATTCTTCGGAATTGGCTTCATCGTTATTGTGTCGACGGAGAATGCACGATCGGGTGTGTTAACTATTTGAGGTTGGATTGACCATAGTTGTCGTACTGTCAGCTGCACACTACGTGCCACGACAGATCTCTATGGAATAGACGGACTCCTTGGCAAGTTGGTCGTAAAGTATTGTTGTCGCGTTTCCACCAACTCAAAATCATTTCGGGTCCCACACCTTTGGGTACTTCTCGATATTTTCGCCGACAGTCTTCAGCATTGGTGAATGGGATCTGTCATCGAGCTCAAGGTATCGTTGAGGGATGTTTTCAACTTGGTGACTATGTGGCGACAGATGGAATATTGATCTGAGGCAGAAAAACTGTAGTTCACTGCTGTCAGAGACCTCGCCCAACTGAAACTACGTCACAATCACAACTGACAGTGACATCAACAGTGCTTACTTTGAATTTCAGAGACCACCTCTGGTTTGATAGTGGCGGTTTCTTCGCTGACGGTGTTCTGCCCAGTGGGACTTTCGTCCATGATGGTAGATGACTGGCGGGCTTGCCAAAACACTCGGGAATAGCTGAGACATATAGTCAAGCACTTGATTTGTGTCGATAAAGCCGAGTCTGGTGTCCACAAATTAGCATTGCTAGTAGTGGATAGTGGATAATTGTCGTGGTGATTGGACTTGACGAACTGTGTAGCGATCCCACCAAGAATAACCGGGGAGTTCTCGTGCTCAGTTCTTAGATCCCACGTAGTCTTTATTAACTTGTGCAGAGACCTTATTGTACTTAGAACATAACTCGACTATGTCTATTTGGTTTCACCAGAGATCCTGGCAAGTTGCTCTTGCCACAGATAAGTAGAGTATTCTTCAGTGTTGCTTCCCCAGAATTTCACTTTTGTCATGAACAAAGGGAAGATGTCACAACAGATGAGATTTGTGCACTTTGCACTATGAGATATTCCGCTGAGTCTGGTCTACTGTTGGATGGGTCTCCTGAAAGTATATCATGATTAGTAACTGCAAGCCTGACCACACGGAAACCGACGCTCACATCACCTTGAAGAGACTATCAGCCAGTGAACTGCTGTTGTGAGCTGGGCTTCCAACTTCTTCACTCTTGGCACTTGACCAAGGTAGCATTTTGGTGGTCCTGACATTTGATGTTTTAGTGCCATCGTTGGGACAACGATGAGGGATTCAGGAGTAAGCGATCGTGGCGACTGTTGCGGCCGCAGGGCTGAGGCTGGCTTAGTCAGCAGTTAGTCAGCTGAAGAGGGGGCCATATGGTCCTCGGGTCCGATAGGGCGTCAATGATAACGGGCAATCCCTGGGGCATACCCCACTTATGCAATAAGTTCCCCAAAAATACCCCCCTTCCCAGGACATACCCCCCCCGACCGCCACACCGTACGTGACCCTTGCGCCACCTGCGCCACTCCAAGCCATGTACCTGAAGTTTGCCCTGTCTTTACACTGTAGAATAAGTACTCACGTTAGCTACCCCCCACCAACCTACCACTGCTGTACAAGGGTACAAGGGTACAAGGGTACAAGGGGCGGTGCATTGGGGCATTACATAATGAAAGATACGTACTTCCCCACTCTCCCGTGTTAGGTACAAGGATACATCAGTACGTACTGCTTGAATCTCAATAGATACTTAGCATGCAGTGTGATGGCAAGGCAAATTTGAGGTACACAGCTCAAACCTTCCCACGATGGCGCAAGTGGCGCAAGGGTGTGGCGGTCGGGGGGGGGTATGTCCTGGGAAGGGGGGTATTTTTGGGGAACTTATTGCATAAGTGGGGTGGGATTGCCCGCAATGATAATCATCCCGGACAATTACTCTGGTACCCCCCTCTATGCACGTAGATTACTTCGGTGCCCCCCTCCTACTTCGATGCCCCCCGCATAAATCAGTACATGCACTTTGGCGAGCCACACCCCATAAAGCTAGGTATCTCTTCAAGTCAAGCAAGGTGTGAGCTTCATAAGTCCTGATAGCATCACACAGCGTACATTCTTCAGTCGCATTTTTTTTCTAGTCGCATCCAATGCCTAGCTCTAGGTCTGTGAAGCCAAATCTTTTTTTCAATGTCATATATGGTATTTTCGGTGTTGTGGGGATTTTGTAAGTGGTGTGGAGTTGGGTTGTCGGTGGGCTGATGCCCCAAAAGTTTAGTAGTACTGAAGTATTTGTACTAAGCGAAGGGGGCATGGAAGTTAGAGGGGGGCACCGAAGTAAGATACATGCATAGAGGGGGGTATCGGAGTAATTGTCCGTAATCATCTTCTAGCAGGCCATTGCCTTGTACGGGAGTAGCTCCAGCAGCGACGTACCTCCCTGTTGGTTTTCATCAGAGTTGTGATACAAAGGAAAAAAGCTTGCAAGTGACCTCTGTGCGCCACCTTCCTCGAGCTTGTCCGGAAACTGTACTCCCGTACATACGTATGTTTGCGGCTTGAAGGAACCTCTTAGAGGCTCGTCCTGCCTGGTGCGTGCGGTATAGTGGTCGACAGGATGTACATCTGTACTCCGTACTCCGTACGTATGTACGTAGTACCATGAGGTCGGATAATTGGGAGCGGAGGCGGATCGACGACCGCTACGTATCGTACTCGTACCCGCGGTACAGTGTAACGGCACGAGTCTGTGTACGCCCCTACATGCTGCTGGTCGCCAACATTTCTTCGCGATACCGAAGTCGCATTACTAACAACCAGATGGACATACCCAAAGTTGATTTTATATGGGGCCGTACGGACTTGTGTCGTGCCACTGTACGAAGGGTACCTCTGTACTCCTGTACGGAGTACTTCCGTACATACGTACATACGTACTGTACATCCGAGTATGCACAGAAGGGGCAGCTACAGTACGTGATCTCACCAGTGGGCTTTTGTCGTGATCACTCTCGGTCGTGGTATTTTCATATATATTGAGAGCGATCAAGTATCGCCAACTCTTCCGATCTCGTACCATACTGGTACAGTACGGTAAGCAGATTACGTAATTACTCTCAAGATGGTCACAGCTGTCAGGTCATATGACAGCCGGCACCCACAGATTTGGACGCACGGACATGGCGATGGGACTTCAAATTGATAGCTCTTCGTTAAAAGAGTAATGAGAGTCCCAGTAGCTTCGACGGCGCAGAATCAGTGGTACGTACGGAGGTACTCCGTCAATACGTACAATGATTGCGTGCTTCTCAGTGCTGAAGCGAGCGAGCATGTTCCCTGCGTCGAAGATATCTAGCCGCCGGGCTAGAACAAGGAATAGCCGCCTTAGCCACGTAGAGCGGACGCATCTCATTCCTTTTCTTCTCGACTATAATCACAGCATGTCTGTCAGTTGGTGAATACCTGATACCCTCGAAACAGTTACGTACACCACAGAAGGATGACCCAGGCCGGTTGCCGGCACACTTGAGCAAGGAATGCAATTTCGGCACGATTCGGTCTCTGGCATACCAGGAAGAAGTCATCCAAAACGTCCGAGAGGGCCGCTGAACGGTCATTCTTGTCGACGAGTCCGCTGCGCCGGAGGAATTGCTTGGACTTGCTAGGACACGTCTTAGCGCTCTACTCGCACTGCAGTGGTTGCTATCCTTACCTTCGGATGAAAGTCGTCACTGCGCAAAAGTCCATGTAGGGCTGCTGCTGCGTCCGTCTGGCAGCCGCCTCTGAGGAACTTTGGCGTCGTGGTTGACATCGATCCAATAGCGCGAGCATCCGCTTAGCTCTTTGACGCTCCTGGATCCAACGCTCTTTCAAGAGGAAGACCGCTTTGACGTTCAATTTGCAATCCTTCAAGGCTATTATCGTCTGGTCCATGTTGAGCTTTTCGACGCAGCTTGTCCGATTTCCGGCACTGGGCTTTCCATATTCCTGTAAGGTGGCAGCAAAATCGTCGCACATGGCGGCAATTGCGGTGCGGCACTCATCGTTCTTGACATTCGCCTTTGCTAGCTTGGGATTGTATCCTACTGCAGTCCAAGTCATCGTCGCAGCGCCAGTGGAGAAGGTCAGAAATCCGTCAAGTACCGTAGTCACTAGATGTAGTTTTCAGGTTTCTGATTGCGCAACCGTACGAATGTACGTAACGTACTTCCGTACGTATGGGTACATACGTTACGTACAGTAGGGTGAGTAGGAGACCGTGGAGACTAGAACAGGATTTTCCTGAGCCTCAATTTTTACGGACAATTAATGCGATGCCCCCCTCTAGGCAACTTTTTGCTTACCATACCCCCCTCGTTACTACCATGCCCCCCTCGCCTGCTGGTACGTACCTCAGTACATGCCCTACAGCCAGCCGAGCCACCAAAATCTAAGTGCTTTTCAAAGTCAACCAGGATCCAAGTGTCATAAGTCTTGGAGGCATCACACAGCACACATTTCTCAGTCGAATCTTGTTCCTAGTCATACCCAGTGTCCAGATCTATGCTCCTGTAGTCTGACCTCAATTCTGATGCTGCTTATGACATTTTAGGGGGTGTGGAGACTCCGTCAGCTGCGTGGAGTCAAGCGGTCGGGGCATGAGAGGCTGACTTGTCAATAGTTCTGGGGTACTTATACTGTCCCGGGGATCTTTGCTGATTCCAAGGTACCAAGATACGTACCGCTAAGTGAGGGGGGCATGGAAGTACCAAGGGGGGCATGGTAAGCAAAAGGTTGCATAGAGGGGGGCATCGCATTAATTGTCCGTGATTCATTGATTGAATTCCTACACCATTTTAGTGCTAGTGTAACTAGACTATGCTGGGTCAACTGTGAAACTAGGCTAGGAAAATTTTAAACAAGTAAAAAACCTCTCCCTGCAGCGCCTCACCAGCGCTATCCTGTTGACTCACTGTAGAACATGGGGGGTGGCTACTTAGTAGCCAGCTTCCAGCTGCTCCTGAGTCCAGGAGAACTGGGGAAGGACACCGTGGCGGAGGATCCATGCTGTAAGGGCGGCGGCGGGCTAAGGTCACGAGGTCATTACCTGGTAGTCAGTGGTGGATGCCGCAGCATATAGGCTGCAGCGGGCATGCAGAAGGTGGGGACAGGCCACAACTACATGTTGAGCTGTTTCCCACTGCGCTCCACAGCCGCAGGCCGGCATCGGGAAGCCGGGGACCCGCCGCTTGCAGAGAAAGGCAGCCAGCCCAATCTTACCTGTGCGGACTTGTGTCAGGATGCTGCTCTGAGCCTTCGACAAGCCGGCGTGAAGTCGGAGAGATGACAGGTACGGCATCTTGTCCGGCTTCCAGCCGTCCCCTCCTCCGGGGTCTAGGTCCAGCAGTTGGGCTCTCGGCGGGGGGCCTCCGTGCAGCTTGTTCCATTACTCCCTTCACCATTGCTCTGCCAGTTGGCATGCCTGCCAGGTGGATCGAGGGGTGATGCCCAGGGGGGTGACGTTCGGGGGGCTGTCGGCCCACGGGGGGGTGCCCAATTGTCCTGTTGTGGGTTCCAATCCTCGATGGGGCCAGAGTATTGATTTGGCCCACTGGTGTCGTGATTGGCCCGGCGTGGTGCCAGCGCGGCGTCGGCGGCCCCGCCTCGGGGCCAGTTGGCGGCGGAGTCGGTCGCAGGCATCACGGACCTCCGCCTGGATGCCCGAGACCTCCATGCGGGCGCGCGCTTGCAGCTGTAGTCGTGCCATGTGCGCCCGTAGTGGCGGGACTGCTGCTTCGCTTTCCAGTTGTCGCCGGCTGGTTGCCTTGAAGCCGCCGGTGATTGTTCGGAGGCAGCGTTGCTGTTGGCGTTCCAGGGTGTCGCCAATCCAGTGTCGCATGGCATTAATTGTCCGTTCTAATAATGGCTATTGTTCTACTTCCGTACACGTACGTACGTACTGGAGTAATTGTCCGTTGATATTCACTTTGATCCACTAACAGTACCTAGCTACGGTACTACGGTAGAATAAGCGACAACTGGTTAGGGCATGGGTTATTTTTGGCTGGGAGTGAACCCAATTTCGGTCCTTGAACGTCAGAAACCAACCTACGGCGTCCGACCTCCTCCAATGTTCAGCACGTTTCCAACGGTCCCACCACGGAGTCAGAACCTGCGTCCTGGTGTTAGATATTAGCACAAAGCATATAGTAAGCGAAAAGAAACAACTGTTGGACTTACATCTCCGGTTGCCCTCCTAATCGGCCAGGAACTCTGGTTCGATAAATTGGGATATATCATAAGGGACAAAGGTATCCCCCTGATAGGGATCGAAGGCGAGATCCGGAGAACCATTTGGGTTGAAATGTCCTTCGAAGGGGTATCCGATACCGGCCTCCTCGAACCTCTTGGCGAACGCGACGGTGGGCGACACCGAGACATCTCGCGTTTTAGCTAGATCCTCCTCAAGGGCCGCACGGAGGCGCTCTTCAAGATCATCCGTTCCGCTATCGTCCAAAGGCTCATCGTTCGGTGGCGCGTTTTCGTCGACACCATTGTTGGCACCATCGTTGGCGTCTTCGTTGGCACCGTTGGCGGTTTCGTTGGCACCATTGACGGCTTCGTTGGCACCATTGACGGCTTCGTTGGCACCATTGACGGCTTCGTTGGCATCATTGATAGCTTCGTTGGCATCTTCGTTGACACCATTGGCAGCTTCGTTGGCACCATTGACGGCTTCGTTGGCATCATTGACAGCATCGTTGGCATCTTCGTTGACACCATTGGCGGCTTCATTGGCACTATTAGCGGCTTCGTTGCCGACACCTTCGGGTCCTTGTCCCACAAACACCGGCTGGTGCGCTTCGGTACCAGGCGCCTCGTCCTGCGGAATCAGGGCAGTATCGGCTCCTAGATCCTGTTCCGTAGCTGGCAGAACTTCGGATGCGGGAACAGTAGCAGCCGTTTCCGGAGGTACTTCAGTGCCAACCGCTTCTTCTGGCAGAGCAGGCACCGGCTGGGTTGCGGCATTGGTGAGCATGATGCCGAAAGTGGATGGCATGCTCCCGTTTACCACAAGTCCTGGCGTTCCCGGCGGGATGTATCCTTGCTCGAAACTGTGCTGGATAATATCCTGGACAGTTTGATTCGTCCTGGTGATATGCACTCCGAACGTCGACATATCAGGGACAAAGCTTCGCACAATCATGGCATGGTCGGCGTTGTCTCCTTTGAGCTCCCAACCAAGGACCGTCATATAGTCTTTGGCCGGAATAATGCCCAAGAAAGGAGCATTGATGACCAAGAAAATATCAAGCCGATGAGCTTGGAGGCGAAGCTTGTCTCGAATGATGGAGTATGCCTTCGCAAGCAAGGTCCATTTGGTCTTGAACGGGTCCTCTTTCCAGAAGCATCGCAGAAGGCCCGAGATGTCTTTCTGCGGCAAGCTAGCAAAGGCACCAGCATAGTAACCTATCATCGGTTAGCCAGAGACTTGAGAAAGGCCGCGTTGTGACACTTACTGCGATAAGCAATGAACGAGTTCAGCGGTCGCTTGTTGACGGCAACAACGCCAACGGTGTGAGTTGGGCCTCCAACTTGGGAAAGACCCATCGTGCTTGTCTGGCCACCGCCGTTGTTTTGGACGACGGCGCTGACGTTGTTGCTTGTTCCAGCACCGTCTTGAATCGCCATAGGTTGAGAGGCGGGGAAGGCTTGAGCAGATGAACCGGCGTGATCCATTTGGGCGGCCTCGGTAGTCTGAGCAGCCTGAGCGGCCTGAGCAGCCTGAGCAGCCTGAGCGGCCTGAGCAGCCTGAGCGGCCTGAGCAGCCTGGGCAGCTTGGGCGGCCTGGGCAGCTTGGGCGGCCTGGGCAGCTTGGGCGGCCTGGAACGCCTGGAGAACTTGAGTGGCCTGAATAGCCTGAGCAGTCTGAGTAGTTTGGGTCGCCTGAATAAAGGTATCCAGAAGCTGTTCTGGCGTCATGGCAGCCAGAGTATGAGGCAGGGACAGGATATTCCCCGGAGCAATCAGCATCGGGAGCTGATATTGATAGGCCATGGCTTCTACAAACAAATGTCCGTTGCCTTGAGCTTGATAACGCCGACAAGGAATTGATTGATTTGTTCGACTGAGAATCGAAAGGGTGGAAGTGTCTCTGCTGGCGATTCCCCAGCAGAGCCCGAGTGGATTTCGAGCAAAGGTGGATGGTGAGGAGAGAAAACAAGGAAATGGAGGAAATGCAGGTGGCGGGTCTTTATTCCTGTGCTGAAGTGTTATTCTGACTAGACAAAGAAATACGATTGCCGAAACAGGCAATATGTTTTGAAGCAGAGGTAAGTGTCTCCGGTGGTGTTTTTGCTTGTGTTATTATAAATCTTTCCATCCGATACAATTTGTGGGAGTCTCCTTACTGCTTATATAAGCCAGCAGATAGCACTTGGACAACATTGAAATCGCTGAGCCAGCCTCACTATTTCACCTTTCAACCCCTTTGGCATCCTCAATCACTTCTACATCAGGTCCAGGCTAACCATGAAGATATAAGTTTGCCGGCAACTCTCAGATCACTTGTCATGGATTACATCGTTACACCAGCGAAGGACCTGTACAAGGACTTTGACAAGGGTCACGTTCCAAGTGAGTTAGAACGAAAATCCCTTGCACGTATTCTGTTCTGAGTCACACAGATGGTATCACGGAACACCAATATCGCATTTGTGGCCAGGAGTTCCTTGAAGCTCTTCTGAACGACTTCAAATTTATCCTCCGTCGATATGTGGTTGATCAACATGGCCCGGATGATCAGACTGTCAAAGAATGTCTCGAAGACATGATTGCGGAATGCACTCGTTTGTGCTATAACCCTCTACTTTTCGACTCCCGAGAACAGGAGGACAACTTCTTCATTGAGGTTAACGACATAGTCAGCGGGATTTCAGAGCACATCAACGATGAACGCAAGGATAGCCAGAAAGAGGTAGAGATGGAGAGACTAGCTGAGCGGATGTGGGAAGAAGATACTCGCCCCTTCTATAAACCAGGGAAAAGGCCTTGGGGTCAATTTCTCGGGAACGGAGCCCCTGGCAGTGGCGTCGTTCCGGTTATGCCCGAGCTTCTTCTCACCATGCAGGTGATGCCACCAGCAGGATCGGAGCTGTACCTTATATGGAGGAAGACCGCGGCAGATCTCAAGTTCTCCATCAAATTGGTGGGCAGCGATACAGTCTGGACCGATCACTGGCATTGCTGATACCCTTGGTCAATAGTCAAACCCCACTGTGCATGGCATGCGAGCCAAGCAGACAATGTTGCGGTTCATGTGGGATAGGCAGATTGCGAAGGCTGTCGCACGAGCGAAAGGTGTAAGTCATCGTCAGGGTAGGCTCCTTCGTTGAGGACTGACATGTTTAGGTGGACATCGTGCCCAGGAAATTCAAAAGAGTAAGCAAACGAACGTACAACCCCTACTTGGACACTAGCTCATTTGAGTGATAGTTGGCGAAGGTGGCTCCCCGCCAAGATGGTGTGCTGAAACTTGAGACGCTGAACTGGCACATGGGTATGGCGTCTCTCTTCCCGCAGCCAATATTGAACAGCGGCTGACTTCAACAGCGCAATTCGCACGGCCCCACGGCACAGTGGCTAGGGATATGTATCAGATGGCTCTACTCTACAGACCTAAGGTTGAAGAGTCCGTACCAGAGCAAATATAGGTCAGGGCATTTGGTGCTTGGAGTTGGAACTCCTGTAGCTGCGGTACGTAGAAGAATGGGTATCGGGTTCTCTGTCTGACGACGTACTCCCTTGCTTTCTCAAATGACAGCTAAGGAATGCGAGTTACCGTGCTCTACCTTCGTACGTACCTGGTACGAGTATCAGCACCTAGATACCTTGTACCGTAGCGTAGCAGTACATGAAGGAAGCCAAATTTACCGGTACAGCAGGGTGCCTCGGTACGAAAGTACTTGCGTACGGACGGAAGTACATACTTCTGCACGTATGTATGTACGTATGTACGAGTAATGATCATTTGAGGAACTGCAACCCCTGAAATGGAAAGATGAAAAGCAAGTAGAGACTACGTACTACGTACTCTACAGAAGTACTGTACGTATTGTGTCATGTTACATACAAGGCACCCTCATACCTCCTGGGCACGGATATAAGTAAGATTTTGTTAGCACAACACCCAAGATTTTGTTAGCACAACACCCAAGATTTTGTTAGCACAACACCCAAGATTTTGTTAGCACAACACCCAAGATTTTGTTAGCACAACACCCAAGATTTTGTTAGCACAACACCCAAGATTTTGTTAGCACAACACCCAAGATTTTGTTAGCACAACACCCAAGATTTTGTTAGCACAACACCCAAGATTTTGTTAGCACAACACCCAAGATTTTGTTAGCACAACACCCAAGATTTTGTTAGCACAACACCCAAGATTTTGTTAGCACAACACCCAAGATTTTGTTAGCACAACACCCAAGATTTTGTTAGCACAACACCCAAGATTTTGTTAGCACAACACCCATTGTTAGTTTTGTTAACATGACACCCATCTAGTGTTATTAACACAACACCACATTTTAGCATTGTTAGCATAACACATCTCTCAGATCCTTGGTATAGTCACTGGCTAAGATACTCTATAGATTCTATCCAGTCAATAAGAAGGCACAGCACAGAAGACTACAGCACTGGTAACACCAAGTCAAATTCAACCTCATGATATCTCTGGCTCTGACCAGTTCTCTGGCCTGACAATTCCTGAAGCTATAATATCTCTACCTCTGGCCATGTGTTGCAGTCTAGTGCCAGTGGTGTTTCTTCGACCTTGTATATAAGATCTCTTTGATTCTTATTTTCTCTGGCTCTCCAACAGGACTCCTGATCTTCCCCTGGTCCCAGACTTGGAAACTCAAGAAGGACTAGCTAAAACCTTTGAGGAGAAGACAAAAGCATTCTCAGCCCAGTTCTTCCCCAAAGCACTTGTTCCAGAACCAAGTTCAGAGAGTTCCCAGAGTACTCCAGAGATCCAGCTTTCTCAGGAAGTTACTGCTGAAGAAGTGGAACAAATCCTGAACAAAAAGAAACCTTTTGTGACAAGGCAATAGCAGAGCAGAACTCGAGCCTAACTGATTCAGTAACCTTGACCTGACTTGGCTTGAGACTTGAGACTTGGATTGATGTACAAGACGAAAGACAAGGAAGGAAGAAAAAGAGAAAAGAAGAGAAGAAGCTGGGGGAGCAGGAGAAGTTCTTATAGGCAGGGGATCAGGCAACAGCGGAGCAAACAGGCAACAGTGCAGATGGAACTTCCCGGCAAGGTGCGTGACTTGTGCTAGATATGCAACGAGGCAATAGCAGAGCAAACAGGCAACAGTGCAGATGGAACTTCCCGGCAAGGTGCGTGACTTGTGCCAGATATGCAACTGGGCCAGAACCATGACATTACCCCCCTTCTTCACATGGCGAACTCCTGTGAGCCTCGGGCCACTCGTGGGCGTAGTTCCGTGGCCGTGGTTTCCTTGGGTATTTCTCATGGAAGTTGTAGATGGCGTCTTTAGCGTTGTCAAGATACTCAATAGGCTCTTCAGTGGCATCTTCAATTGGCCATCCAGACTATTTGACCAGGTACTTGAACTTCTGTCAAGACGTTGCTGGCTTGGAGTCAAGGATTTCTTCAACCTGGAACTCTTCATCTGTGTCTTGACCAATGACAGGGCCAGGGTGTTCATTTGATTGGCCAGGGATAGGATTAGCAGGTGTCAGACGTAGAAGGGAAATGTGAAAGACAGGGTGGATCTTGAGAGTGTGTGGAAGCTCCAGATGGCAGGCACGACTTCTGACTGTCTTCAACACCTTGAATAGTCTAATCCACTTGTCGTCAAGCTTTTTGCATAGGCGGCGTGTCCTGATGTTCTTGGTATTCAGCCAAACAAGATCTCCAGTTTGATAGGACAGTGACGGGACTTGATGCAAATTGGCGGTGTGAGCTTGAGCTTCCTGGGATAGTCGGAGTTCAGCTTGCAACTGTTCCAGAATCTGCGTCATTTCTCCAGAGATTTCCATAGCATCTTGGTTGCAGGCTTCACTCGTGGGTGTGATGCTGAGCTGTGGATGGAACCCTTTGTTGGCAAAGAACAGTGACATGCCAGAGGAATCAGACTGGGAGTTGTTCTGCGTGAACTCTGCCAGAGGAAGCTATTGGACCCAGTCATCTTGGAGATAGTTGACATAGGATCTCAGGTAGTGTTCAAGCTCCTGATTCTCTTGTTCTGTCTGACCATCTATCTCTGGTTGGTGTCCTGAGGATAGTCGTAGCATGACGTCAAGATGGGCACAGAGTGTTTTCCAGAATAAGCTGACAAACTGACCTCCTCTGTCTGAGACAATGCTCCTGGGTAAGCCATGGGTACAGACAACAAACTGGATGAACATCCGGATAAGATGCGAGGTTGTTATCTCAGCACATGGCACAAAGTGGTGTTCTTTGGTGAGACAGTCAGTGATGACCCAGATGTGCTTGGCACCAGGGAAGCAGGTATCTCTTGACTTGGGCAAGTCAGTAATGAAATCCATAGCCAGATCCTGCCAACATTGCTGAGGCATGGGAAGAGACAGCAGCTCTCCTTGGCAATCACGGGCAGGCTTTGCTTGAGAGCAGACATGACAATTCCTGATGTACTGCCATATAATGTTCACCATCTTTGGCTAATAGTACCAACAAGACAGAAGATTGTGGGTCTTGGCAATCCCAGTGTGGCCAGCTATTGCTTGGTCATGGACTTCTTGGAACAGGTGTAGGTGTAGCTCATTGTTCTCAGGGATCCAGAGTCAGTTCTTGTAGAAGAGACAGTTATTTTCCAAGCTGCAGTCTGAGAGAGACACTTCTTGACTGTGCCTGACACTATCCCTTAGCATCTGTGACACTGTTACCACTAGATCACTTTCAGCAAGGTTGTTATAGGCAGCTTGGATGATGTCTGAAAGAGGTGTAGCATCAGGTTCAGTGTCAACTGGTGCAACTTCTGAACGTCTCAGGATCTGGATGGGCTTGACTTGAACCTCTGAATGTGCAAGATTCTTGGGCTTGAGGATGACTTGCTCCATGAAGTCTTGACAGTAATCACTGTCTGACAGGAGGTCTTGGGAACATTGAGTGAGGGCATCAGCCTTGCACTGACTGCCTGGACAGTAGCTGATCTTGAAATTGAAGTGTGACAAGAACTTGCTCCAACAGGCTTGACAGCGGGAAAGGCACTTTGATGACATGAAGTACTCCAAGTTCTTGTGATCAGAGATCACCTTGACAGGTTCTGGAGATCCTTCAAGCTCTGCTCACCATTCTTCAAAGGCACAGATAATTGCTAGCAACTCTTTGTCGTAGATCTCGTAGTTGCATTCTGCCGGCAGGTGGCGGTGTGACAAGAAGGCAACAGGGCGTAGAACTCCTTCATGGTCTGGCTGTGACAGGACAGCACCAGAGACGTAGTCAGAAGTGTCAGTCTCAACAACACACTCCTTCTCTGGATCAAAGTACTGCAGGATAGGTGCAGTGCTGAACACCTTCTTAATACTTTCAAACAAGCACTGCTCTGGGGTTTCCCACTTGAAGGCAACATTCTTCTTGGTCAGAGCTGTGAGCAGGGATGCAAGCCTGGCAAAGTCTTTGATGAACTGGCGGTAGAAGTTTGCAAAGGCAATGAAGCTCTGCACTTCCTTGAGACTGGCAGGAGGCTTCCACTCCTTGATGGTGTTGGTCTTGGCTGGGTCCATACTCACAGATCTGGGTCAGCTGTCTTCAGTGGCAGACTGAATAATGAGGCCAAGGTACTTGACTTGATGTACTTCAAAGTCACACTTGAAGATGTCAACTTGCAGGCTTGCATCTTGTAGTTGACTGAGAACAAGCTTGACGTGCTTCTGGTGTTCCTTGAGTGTCTGACTGTAGACAAGGATGTCATCCACATAGGCAGTGCCAAAGACGTCAAGGATGTCAGGTCCCAAAACATCATTGATGTAGTTCTGGAACATGCTTGGAGTATTGGCAAGACCAAAGGGCATGACAAGATATTTGTAGAGGCCTGAGCGTGTGCGGAACACAGTCTTCTATTCTTCACCTTCCTTCATCCGGATACAGTTGAAGGCACTAATAATGTCAAGCTTGGTGTACCACACAGCTTTGCAAAGCTGGTCCAATGTCTCCCGGATCAGTGGCAGAGGGTAACAGTTCTTGATGGTGATAGTGTTGAGTGCTCTGTAGTCTACACAGAAACATAATCCACCTTCTGGCTTCTTGACAAAGAGGACTGGTGCAGCAGCAGGTGATGAAGATGCTTGAATGAAGCCCTTGTCCAGGTTCTCTGTCAGGTACTTCTTGAGAACTTTGAGTTCTTCTCTGCTCATGCCGTACAGAGGTCCAGAGAGTGCCTGAGTTCCTGGTTCCATCTTGATCTCGTGGTCAACTCCTGGGTGTAGAGGAGGAAGCTTGTCAGTGTCATCCTTGCTGAAGACATCCAGGAACTTGTGGTACTAAGCAGGGAGAAGTGTGGCAGGATCCACACACTTCTTTGGCTTCAACACCTGCTCAATGTCTCTCAGAGAAACACTGAACACCTGGTGATCTGGCTTGGCAGCAAGGAGAGAAAATACGGCAGCATTGATGGGGATTGGCGTGGCAGAAAGGGGCTTGGGATCCTGAGGCTTTCCAGCAGACATCTTGGCTTCAAGATCCAAAGAGATTGGATAGCTATTGTTTGACTTGAGGCATGCAGATTGGCAGTGATCTGACTTGAACATGATTGAGGTGTTTGTCCAATCAATGTGTGGCCTGTGCTTCTGGAGCCATGGTATCCCCAGAGTCACATCATAGTGAAGACCAGGAGACATAAAGAGAGAGACTTCCTCCTGGTGCACGCCATGTGCTGTGGTCATGATTGTCTTGGCGAGATGCGTGGTTTGTGATGTCTTGCCATCGAACAATCGCAATGTGCGTGGGTTTTTGATTTTGATTTGATTTGATTCTTACACTGTTTGTAGCTTTACAGCCATGCAGATCTTCCAGCTAATAGTGAACTTCTTCAGAAAACCTTTAAAGGAATAAAAACTGAAGACAGGGAGGTGACTAGAAAGTGTAGCAAAAGGAAATCTTGTAGTGTCTGGTAGGAAAAGCTTCTAGATGTTGGAGTGTGAATAGTGAAGTTTGAAAGCCAGATTAAATTGGTTTAGTCTTTTCAAAGACATAAACCAGTACAGAAACTTCTGTAGAAGCTCTGGGTTTGAAATAATAGTAGTGAAATCTTGGGGGTTAAAGAGAGCATGTTGTCTTTGACTTGAGTAGAGAGAGCATGAAGAGGTGATATACTTTAGTGTCTCTTCTGCTTGACCACACATGCATAGGGGGGTAGGAAAGTCAGGGACTCCAGCTCTGAAAAGAAAACTTGCTAGACCAATTCTCCCAGTTCTGGTTTGCAGTAGTAGACTTGCCTCAGCTTTCTGTAGCTCTTTGTAGAGCTTTAGGTTGTTGTAGTGAGGTTTTTGGCAAAACACCTGCCATCCAGCATAGTCTTTTCTTTTCTTCTCCTCCCATTGGTTTTCCCACTCTTTAGTAAAGAGTATTTGTAGTTCTTTCTTTGAACTAGCCTGGTTAGTAGTTATTTGACTTAACCAAGTGAACTTCCAATTAGGAGAGATAGTTGAGGATTTCTTTAAAGGTTTCCTTAGTGAAGAAGCATAGGAAGAAATAGTAGAAAAGGTACTGTCAAGAAAGTCTTTCAGAGAGGAGGTTTGGATAGAAGATAGAAAACAAGCTGTGCGAAATTTAAAATAGAGATCTAGAGGTAAAAGAAAAAGCTCACTCTCTAATAGAAAAGAAGGAGTGGCTTTGAAAGCACCCCCAATAAGTCTCAGACATTTGTTTTGGAATATGATAAGAGAGGAAATATTAGAGGATTTTCTGAGTGGGTTGAACCAAATTCCCACTGCATAGCTCAGTACAGATCTGAGTATTGCAGTGTACACAAGACGTGCTGTGAGAACTGGAAAGCCCCAGGTGGAGTAAGAGGTTCTAGAAAGAGAAGATAGTGCTTTTTGTGCTTTTTGAAGAATAATTCTCTGGTGTTTGTGCCAGTGGAGTTTGGCATCCAGGTACACTCCCAATACTCGCACTTCTTCTTTTGGTTTTAGAATCACATTCCCAAGTCTAAGCTTGAGCTGCAGATTGTCTGATCTTCTTCTGGAAAAATGAAGTATTTCATATTTCTCAGAAGAGAAGACTATTCCATGTCTTGCAGCTCAAGATAGACATTTAAGATGTGTATTCTTCAACTTCAGAAGGTTGCTTTTAAGAGAGTGTCCAAATGCAAGCAGATTTGTATCATCTACAAATCCCAGAGCAGAAACACCAGTAGTAGGAGAATGTACAGTCTCATGAAGTTCAGAAATATAGAATAGAAAAAGAATAGGAGACAAAGGGGAACCTTGGGGAACTCCACAGTGAATAGGAATAGAAGAGGACTCAGAGTCATCAAAAACTAGGGTGGTGGTACGTCTGGTACAGAAAGAGAAGATCCAAGAAGTTAGCCAGACAGGGATTTCTTTTCTCTCCAGAATCTTTTGAAGAATCTCTGGGAGAACTCTGTCATATGCTCCTGAGATGTCCAGAGAAAGTAGAGATGCAACCATGCCTTCTTTCCAGACTTTTTCCACTTGGGAAGTTAGAAGGAAAAGTGCTGATTCAGTTGATCTGCCTTTCCTGAACCCCATCTGGATTTCTGGCAAGAGTTTAGCCTCTTCTGCTACCTTGCTTAGTCTGGCTGCTGTAATAGCTTCCATCAGCTTGCCAGTTGTGTTTAGCAGAGCTATAGGGCGCCAGGCTTTAGCTTGGTTATAGATTCCCTTGCCAGGTTTTCTTAGACAGACTGTTTTTGCATTCTTGAATTTCTCTGGAAAGTATTCCAGTCTCCAGCATGTTGATGTGAGAACAGCTATAGCTTGGCAGAACTTGGGACCCAGAGCTTTCAGAAATCCATTTGGCAGCTTGTCTTTTCCTCCTGCTGTAAAAGGTTTCTTCTTGTTCAGAATTTGCTCCACTTCTTCAGTGGTAACCTCCTGAGAAAGCTGGATCTCTGGGGTACTCTGGTGACTTTCTGTACTTGGTTCTGGAACACGTGCTTCTGGAAAGAATTGAGCTGAGAAAGATTTTGTCTTCTCCTCAAAGCTTTTGGCTAGTCCTTCTTGAGTCTCCAGATCAGGGACCAGAGGAAGATCAGGGGTCTTGTTAGCTTTTGATTTTCCCCACTTTGCAAGCTTCCAGAATTTTGAGGAACTGGCTAGCTCATGAACTTGTTTTCTGAAGGTGTTCTGTTTGCCTTCTCTGACAGCTTTCTTCTTGAGCTTAGTTGCTTCTTCTAGCTCTTCTTGGCTTGCCTGTCCTCTGAGCACTTGTCTTCTTATTCTTCTTTCCTGCTTAACTTTAGTTTGGATCTTTTGGTTCCACCAGGGGACTGAGTGGCTAGATTGCTTCTGGAGTTCTGTGCATCTGTTTGCTATTCCTTGGAGAAAATAGTTAAGATATTCCAAGTACTCATCCACTTTATGTTTATCTTGAAAGTGGAACGGCAGCTGCAAATTATTACACTCTTGTTTTGCCAGGTTTGTGTCCAGTGTTTTCCAGTTCCTTTCTGGCTTCCAGGTTTTTCTTGGTGAGTCCAGGTCCAGGCTAGTTAGCACAGGTCTGTGGTCAGACCCATGAAAGAACTGCAAAGCAATTTTAGAAAAGATTAGAGAGTTAGAAAGAGAAGAAGTGTTAAGGCCTAGGCCGGAACGGCCCAGGTAAGTGAGGGAGAGGTGTTAGTCATGCGGAACAACATCTGACCGATCCGGTGGACGAGCAAGAGCTAAGCGAGGAGCTCGTCCGGTGGACGAGCAAGAGCTAAGCAAGGAGCTCGTCCGGTGGACGAGCAGGAGCTAAGCGAGGAGCTCGTCCGGTGGACGAGCAGGAGCTAAGCGAGGAGCTCGTCCACGCAAAAGGATGATACCCCTCGAGGAGACCCCCCCCCTGGGGCATCTGTATAAAGACCCCCAAAGAGCCCGGAGGGATTAGCTCTCCAGGCTGAACGCACATTACGAGCGACAATAGCAAGAGAGTTACCCTACTTGCTATTCATCTATTGAGTCCCTGCCCTCCTCGGTCGAAGACAGGACCACCCACATTCTGTGTGAACATGGACTGGCCTTTAACAGTTTCAGCCTCTAACATATAGGACACCGGCTCAATACGATGGCAGATCCACGCAGCCCTACCCCTTCGCAGGCAGGCCAAGTTCGGGCTGCGCCTCAGGCGCAAGCCCAGGAACCACCTGTCCCTACCACCCTCACCTTACCTCCAAAGCTGTTGAAGGTAGGTACGCCGAAGAGGTACGATGGATCACGAGGGGGATTGGAATTATTCTTCTCTCAGCTTGAGCTTTACTACAGATTCAACACTGCACAATTCCCTACGGAACAGGAGAAGGTGCTGTTCGCAGCTTCCTACCTGGACAGACTGACATTTGCCTGGTTTAATGTCTACCTACGAGACTTCCTCGACAACAAGGAAGATCCCTCTAGCATGGAGACCATGACACGGCAGATCATTGGGAGATTCTCTACCTTCAAGACCCAGATGAAGAAGACCTTCGGGGTCATTGATGAAGAACGAGATGTGGAACGAAAGCTCCAAGCACTACGGCAGACAGGGTCAGCATCAGACTTCGCGGCGAAGTTCCAACAGTTGTCAGTGAGGACGCAATGGGGAGACAGTGCCTTGACGGCACTATTCTACCAAGCTCTCAAGGAACAAGTCAAGGATGACATCGCACAAGGAGACCGACCCACCAACCTCAAGGATATGATCGACACAGCGGTACGCATCGACGACCGACAATTCGAACAAGAACTCGAGAAGCGAGGCAAGCATGCAAGGCCATGGGGCAAAAAGACAGTGCCAGCACAAGACAAGTACAGCTTGACACCCATGGAGATCAATGCAACAACACCACAGGCAACAAAGAAGAAAGAAACACGGAAGTGTTACAATTGCCAGAAGGTAGGACACCTCGCAGCCAACTGCCAAAGCAAGAAGAAGAAGGAAGGCAAGGGTAAGCAGTTGAATGCCACCGGTGCCTGGAAAGGCAAAGGCATTCAGGAGCCACCAAGGGCTCCCAGAGGCACGCTACCCATGAACCGGTCAGAAGCAACACTCCTCGGACAGGAGGACAATCTCAGACAGCACATCGAAAGACTGGAGAACGATCTGCAGAGGTCACTGGAGGACCTGCACGCAATCCAAGACCAGATCGATAAGGTTCATTGGGAGGATGACCTGATCTCCGAATTCGACACAACAGACTACGAGATTGACATAACCGGCATGCCACCAGTTCCCGAGACACCACTACTCCGACAACAGGATGCGACCTTGTCGGAGGACGGCGAAGCAAGAGTGACGCGATGGGTGGATGACACCATCAGCATCTCACAGCCCCGAGACATCGCAGCGCAAGTGGACCATCACCAGGCTACGACACCAGCCTGCGGACATCCTTATTGGAAAGGATGCGAGGACCACCACTGCAAGGAACATCTCCTAGAGAAAAGGAGAAGGCACTACTTCCCTGGCCCAGAATACCACAAGAAAGCCTGGAGCATCAAGCACCAGCTAAGCCAGCAAGGGAAAGAACGCGATGACTGCGGAGAAGACACATGGGAGCTATGCTTCACTGAAAAATGTGAAAGACACGCAGTAGAACACCAGGCTCAGGGCCTTGGTTGTTCAAAAAACTAGCAGTGCTCTTCAAATCCGGAGTCGGAAGAGCAGGCAAGACAACACTCCGGAGAGAAGGGGTCGAGCAGAGCCTCAACACAACAGCCTGCAGTCCGCATTTTCGCATCAGGATGAGAGTCAACGGGCATCTGACAAACGCCATGATCGACTCTGGAGCTACTGGCAACTTCATGTCAGAAAGTTTCGCCAGGAAGCACAAGATCCCGACTCAGGAAAAGAGGAATCCATACCAACTAACGGTAGTGGACGGGACACCACTCTCCAACGACCAAGGACAAGTGACGAAGGAGACCAAGAACCTACGACTGTGTGTCGACAGTACGACAATCGGATCAGAAGAATTCGACTTGGTCCAGATACCACATGAAGTTATATTGGGTCTTCCGTGGTTGGAAAGTCAAAACCCAAGGATCGACTGGAAAAGAAGGCACCTAGTCTTTCCGAAGAGGAGTCTGGCAACTCGAGCAGAGCCAGAGAAAGTGAGAATCAAAGAGATCTCATATGCAGGGTGGAAGAAGCACCACCGGCGAGGGCGAGCCTATGTGGCTTGGATGAAGCCCCGAAACCATCAACTTTGCACCACGCATGACGCCGTGGGCGAGACTCAGGCACCGCAGCTGCCAAGTGAGTATAAAGACTACCAGGAGATGTTTGGTGAGGAAGCGGTCGCGACGCTACCAGAACACCAAGAGTGGGATCACGAAATTCCACTGGAAAACAGAAAAAAACCCACACATAGCCCTATTTACGCTCTATCAGCAAAGGAGCTTGAGGCCTTAAGAGATTACCTGGATGAGAACCTAGCGAAAGGGTTCATAAGACCTTCAACATCACCGGCCGGATACCCGATATTGTTTGTGCCAAAGAAAGACAGCAAATTACGACTGTGTGTCGACTACCGGCAGCTTAATGCGATCACGATTAAGAATCGCTACCCGCTACCGTTAATATCGGAAATCCAGGACTGAATCCAAGGAGCCAAGTGGTTTACCAAGTTCAACATCCGAGGCGCTTTCAACCTGGTTAGGATGAAAGATGGCGAAGAATGGAAGACAGCCTTTCGTACGAGGTACGGGCATTACGAGTATACTGTTATGCCATTCGGCCTTACGAATGCACCGGCGATGTTCCAATCGCTCATTAACACCATCCTCTGACAATACCTGGATATATTTGTTACTGCTTATATCAACGATGTCTTGGTTTACACCAATGGAACCCTGGAGGAGCACAGACAGCATGTCAAGAAAATCCTACATGCGCTCCAAGAAGCAGGAATGAGGTTACGCCTTGATAAGAGCGTCTTCCACGTGAAAGAAGTGGAATATTTGGGGTCGATCCTGACGACAGAAGGAATCCGTATGGACGATACAAAGATCACAGCAGTACGAGACTGGCCAACACCCAAAAACCTCAAAGAAGTCCAATCCTTCCTGGGATTTGCGAACTTCTACCGACGATTCATCAAGGAGTACTCGAGGACAGCAGCACCCTTGACTGAACTAACAAAGAAGGAAGAAACCTTCACATGGGGGAACAGCCAAGAAAGAGCGTTCCAGGAGCTGAAAGAGAAGTTCACCTCCGCACCCATACTGGCATCATTTGATCCCGGACGGCGGATCATCATGGAGACAGATGCCTCGGACCAAGCACTTGGATCTTGCTTGTGTCAACCAGACGCCGAAAACCGCCTACACCCTGTCGCATACTGATCAAGAAAGTTCTCTGGCCCAGAACTCAGGTACGATGTTCACGACAAGGAGTTGTTAGCGATTGTCGACGTATTCCAGGAGTGGAGACCTTACCTGGAAGGAGCAAAGTACACAGTGGACATGTACTCAGACCACAAGAATTTGGCTTACTTCACGACGACGAAGAAGCTAAACAGACGACAAGTCCGATAGGCAGAGCTTTTAGCTTCATACGACTTCCAGATCTTCTATTGAAAAGGATCAGAAAACGCACGAGCGGACACGCTTAGCAGGCGGCCTGATATGACGACAGACGACACGACAGAAGAGCGCCCAATCCTTGTGACAAAAGGACAAACTCTGGTCTATGCTCAACCTCAGTTAGCGAAAACTGAAGAAATGGATGCACTCCTGACCCTAGGCCACAACGTTGCGGCCACGAACAAGGAAGAAGTGCCAGAGAGCGCACAAGAGGACATGATTTGACAACATCACGATGGACCTCTACACGGACATCCTGGGTGAGACAAGACCCTGGAAAAGATCTGGAGATGTTACCACTTCAACGGAATGAAGCGGAAAGTGACGGAATTTATTCACAACTGTGAAGAGTGTGCGAAAAACAAACTGTCACGCCACAAACCCTATGGAGAGAGTCAACAAATAGACCTCCCAGAAGCGGCTTGGGATACCATCACAATGGATTTTGTGGTGAAGCTGCCGAGGTCAGAGGACCTGGTAACAAAGGTGAAATATGACAGTATCTTGGTGGTTGTTGACAAACTCACCAAATACGCTCACCTGATCCTGTGGCGAGAGACAGGAACAGCGAGCAAACTCGCCAATGTCCTGCTCAAAGAATTGGTTAGCCAGCGAGGGCTACCCACGAAGATTATCTCGGATCAAGACAAACTCTTCACCTCGAAATTCTGGAACACGTGGACAAGACAGCTAGGGATAGACACGAGGATGTCTACTGCCTACCATCCACAAACAGACAGACAAACTGAGAGAACAAACCAGACGATGGAACAGTACCTACACCACTACGTCAACCACCGACAGGACGATTGGGTAGAACTGCTACCAATGGCTCAGTTTGCGTACAACGATCAGCAACACAGCGTGACAGGCATGACGCCGTTCTTTGCGAACTACGGCAGAAACCCCCGCTGGGAAGTGATGGCGGCTGGAAGTGGCACTTCAACGAACGTCGAAAAACTCACTGCTATGCATGAGGAAATGAAGACTGCAATTGAATCCGCACAAAAGACAACAAGCCACCACCTAAACAGCAAAAGGTTGAAGGGACCAACCCTGGAGAGGGGGGATAAGGTCTATTTGTCAACAAAAAACCTGCGCTTGAAGTGACCGAGCAAAAAGCTGGATCATGTACAAATTGGACTGTTTGAGATTGAGAAGCGCACTGGAGAAGTCAACTACCGACTGAGACTGCCAAAAAAGGCACGGATACACCGAGTATTCCATGTCTCGCTGCTCGAGCCAGCACCCAGCGACGCAGCAATCAAAACAGAATGGCACTTCGAGGACGACGAAGAAGAGTACGATGTTGAAAGGATCCTAGACAGCTGGAAAAGCGGACGGAAAATCAAATACCTGGTCAAGTGGTTAGGATTTGACGAAGAGGAGAATTCGTGGGAACCAACCAAGAACTTCAGCTCTGCGATGAACCAGAAATTGGTGGATTACCACCAAGCAAATCCGCAGCGACCAGGTCTGACAGAGACAACGGCTTGAGAGAAGCCAAAGCCTCTGAAGAGAAGACATCCTCAAAGGACGGTGGAGCAGCAGCTTGACAGGCCTCCCGTTCGCGGATAACGTGGAGGGCCTCTTGTTCCTGAGCATCAAGGGACTCTTGATCCTTGATGGCTGACAGCTCACGACAGATGGCATCGGCCTCCTTCTGTGAGAGACGACCCAGCTGCCGGCGGAGGCGGATCTGCCGGGGAAGCAGCTTTGACAGTTGGTCATCAGTCTCCCGCAGCTGAGCCTCAAGCTGCTCGCGCTCAAGCTCCATCTTCTTCCATTCTGATTCCGAGAGATGAAGGTCGCAGCGACAACTCTTCTCGATGCACCGACGACAAAAAGACGATGCGGAACTCACGACACACTTGGCGTGGTCGCGACAACAAGCACCGCATGCGATCTTTGATTCCTTGCCCATTTTGCCAACACGACAAGAGAGAAAACCACGGTGACGAGTTCGAGTTGTCTGGCTTTGGTTCATGGCAAAAGAGGAGCAGGAACAAAAAGGATCTGGGGACAGAACCCTTGGAGGGAGGGGATAGTGTTAAGGCCTAGGCCGGAACGGCCCAGGTAAGTGAGGGAGAGGTGTTAGTCATGCGGAACAACATCTGACCGATCCGGTGGACGAGCAAGAGCTAAGCGAGGAGCTCGTCCGGTGGACGAGCAAGAGCTAAGCGAGGAGCTCGTCCGGTGGACGAGCAGGAGCTAAGCGAGGAGCTCGTCCACGCAAAAGGATGATACCCCTCGAGGAGACCCCCCCCCTGGGGCATCTGTATAAAGACCCCCAAAGAGCCCGGAGGGATTAGCTCTCCAGGCTGAACGCACATTACGAGCGACAATAGCAAGAGAGTTACCCCACTTGCTATTCATCTATTGAGTCCCTGCCCTCCTCGGTCGAAGACAGGACCACCCACATTCTGTGTGAACATGGACTGGCCTTTAACAAGAAGATATAAAGGAAAGATCAATAGGTGAACAGGGTTTGTGGGAAAGAGATCTAGCTCTTGTGGGTGTAAAAAGTGCAATAGCTAACTCCAGATTTGAGTTTTTCATTAGAGTTTGGAACTTGTGTGCAGTGTCAGAATATAGTCTTTTTTTCTTTGACCAGTCAGGGTGGTGAAGATTTGAGTCTGTAAGAAGAATATGCTGCCCTTTTGCTTGTAAAGCATTTTGGAGTAGACAGAGAAGAGCTTCTGATGCTTGTAGGTAGTTCTCTTGACTTGAGGGAGTGAAGTATAGATTATGCACCCACAGAGAAGTAGAGGTGTTTTCCAGATGAATTTCAAGAGAAACAAAGTCTTTACTCCAGAAAGTAGGGTGGAGAGATGACACATTCAGGTTTTTGTTAATAAGAAAAAGAGTTCTACCAATCTCTGGAGAATATAAAGGAAGAAAAGAAGAAAAAACAGTTGAGGTGCTGGTTTGAAGGTGAGGATTCTTCCAGGGTTCTTGAAGTGCAATAATATCTACTTCTTGAAGAGTTGGGGTTGCTAGAAGTAGCTCTTGGACTGATTGGCTTTTCTGCACATTGTATTGAAGAAGTGTGAACTTTGTATTCTTCATGTAGATATTTCATCTTCAAAGATCTTGAAGGGGTTGACTGACTGCTTTCCCCCTGTGTTTGTTGATCTTGTAGACAGAATTTGCACTTCTGGAGACCCTCCTCTGAGTCTCTCTGAGCTTCTAGTTGGCTCTGTGGTTTTCCGTCTTTTTCCCCCTGGAAGAGTCTGTATGAAGGGGAAAGTAACTGGAGACTGTGTGACTGGGACAGTGGTAGTAGTGGAGATCTCATACTTCCCTGGGCGGGAAATCCATGCCTCTCTTGCCTTCTTGACTGCTTCTTGGCGTACTGGGCATGTGCTAGCCCAGGCTGGGTGAGCTCCTTTGCAGTTGCTGCATTTTGGCTTTAGCAGTTGCTCAGGGATTTGGCAGGTTCTTCTTTCATGCTGGCCTCCACAGGCACCACATACAGCTTGATTCCTGCACAGGCGAGCTTGGTGTTCATACCCAAAGCACTTGAAGCATTGTGCCACCACTGTGTTAGCCAGAAAAGGCTCTGCCTCATGCAATCTGTGGCCCAGCACTACTCCACTCTCAATTAGAAGATTGGCCTGTTCCGGGGTGGCCAGATCCAGGTGGAGTGAAGTAACTGGTTTCTTTTGAGCTATAGCCTTCTTTGACCAGTAGGCTCTTAGAATAGTGATTTGCTTGCTCAGGGATGGGTTGCTGTTCTGGATAGTCTGGCGAGTTTTTTCCAGGTTTTCTGGCTGGATGTCTGTGGTTCTGACTCCATGAATCAACACTGGGAATCTCTTGGGTTGGATAGTTGCTTCCTTGGTGAAAATAGCTGATATCCAGGCAGAGTCTTTCTCCAGAAAACTCTTAGTCTCTTGGGTTTCAGTGTTAATAAGAATGTCCCCTGAGGGAAGTTTTCTCACTACTCTGACTTGTTTATTATAGGGACTGGGGAGTCTGTCTTGGAGAGCTTGAAAAAGCTGGATGTGAGTCCTGTTGGCTATATCAGGTGTCTGGTTACCAGGGTGGACAAGAACTTCCTTCAGAATCCTTGGAGCTAGAGAGATTTGAGCTGGGATATGTTTCTGAACAGCCTGGGCATATGATGGCTTAGATTCTTGCTTGTCTAGCCGCTTGTTAATATTCTCCAGTTTCTGGAAAATCTTATTGGTCAGACCAGTGGGGAGAGACTGGGTTTTGGTGGACTGGGCTTCATTAGTACAAGAGTTTTTCTTAATATTCTCCCAGCTTTTCAGTACAGATTCTGGGGTAGCTTGAGTCTTGAGCCATGAGTCCAGTAGGTTGTAGTCATTCTGGAGAGCTGGATAGGGGGTAGAAGAACTAGGCTGAGTACCAGCAGAACTGGGAGCTGGCATTGTTGGAGAAGGTGTTGTTTTTCTGGTAGTGTTCTGGGCATGTGCGTGGGTAGGGGAGAGGTTCTTGGTGAAGAGATTGCGCAAAGGAAGCACCAATGCAGCCAAATGCTGAACAGCCAGAGTTAATAAGAGCATTGCACTTGAATTTCCTATCTAGGATACAAGGAAGAAACAAGCACTTGCTGTCCAATTGCTGGTCTGGAGACAGATAGCCAACATGGAGATCCTTTTCATGTCCTTGGGTGTGACAATGACCAAGGACTACTTGTTTTCCGACTCTGGAGTAGTCTCAACAGTGGCAGACTTGGTGGTGGTTGTGGTGGTGGCAACAACAGGTATACTTTTCACTGGACAGAAGGTTGAGACATGACCTTGGTTCCTACAGTAGAAGCAGAGGCCTTTGCTTTGGCGATGTTCTCGCTCTTCTGGTATCAGCTTAGAGCCGCTGAGATCTATGGTAGGACTTGGTGGCTGTGGCGTGAAGGCTGGCTTGATGAACCCTGGATGCAGAACTGAAGCTCCTGACCGTGGAACTGAGGCTTGGGTGGGAGGTGCTTGACGTAGATGGCGAGAGTTGGCAGAAGTGGTATGCAACTGGTTGTCCTGCAGCTGGTATTTCTCAACAAGCTTCTGATAGCTGATGTCCTTGAGGTTGATGCTGACAAGCTGCTTGGCAAGCTCTTCAGAGACAGCACATCAAAGATGGCACTTCAAGGCCTTGTCGTTGAAGCCTGTGCGTGGAGTATACTGATTGAACTCTGTGAAGAACTCAGCAAAGGAATGGTTGGCCTGACGCAAGACAATGAGCTTTCTCTGAGCTAGGAACTCTGGGTCTGGGTCGGAGAAGGTGTTCCGGAGATCTTGGACAATGTTGTGCCAGTCAATGTACTGGCCAGCCGTGATCTTAGCTGAGATGTAGGACTGTGCAGTGCCAGTCGTGCGTGAAAAGACATACGTAATCCGCGATGTTTCCGTGGGGTACCGGTCAGCGTTGAGCGTCATCTTGAGTGACAGTGACATGATAAAGCTCTCAAGCTTCTCATGCGTGATTTCCGTGTTTCCGCCATCGCCACTGAAGATCTCTGGGTCAGCAGTGCGTTCAGACTTGGACTTGGGAGTGGTGTTGGTAGCCTGAATTCGCATGAACTCTGCAAACATGTTACGAAGGAACTCGTCATTTCCAGCAACTGGCATGGCTTGGTCTGGTTGTTGAGACATGACAAGGACGTGAACATGGCTTGGTGAAGTGTGTTATGGTTGGGTAGATCTTTCGTAGTGTGACAAGGCAATAGCAGAGCAGAACTCAAGCCCAACTGATTCAGTAACCTTGACCTGACTTGGCTTAAGACTTGAGACTTGGATTGATGTACAAGACGAAAGACAAGGAAGGAAGAAAAAGAGAAAAGAAGAGAAGAAGCTGGGGGAGTAGGAGAAGTTCTTATAGGCAGGGGATCAGGCAACAGCGGAGCAAACAGGCAACAGTGCAGATGGAACTTCCCTGCAAGGTGTGTGACTTGTGCCAGATATGCAACAAGGCAATGGCAGAGCAAACAGGCAACAGTGCAGATGGAACTTCCCGGCAAGGTGTGTGACTTGTGCCAGATATGCAACTGGGCCAGAACTGTGACAGGTTTGAGTCCAGTGTTCTCCAGTTTCTTTCTGGTTTCCAGATTTTCCTTGGAGGATCCAGGTCCAGGCAGGTTAGTACAGGTCTGTGGTCAGACCCATGAAAGAACTGAAGAGCCACTTTAGAGAAAATCAGAGAGTTAGAAAGAGAAGAAGAAATAAAAGACAGATCAATTGCAGAACATAGTTTTTCAGAAAGAGATCTTGCTCTGGTAGGGGTGAAAGGTGCAATAGCTAAATCCAGATTGAAATCTTTCATTAGGTCTTGAAACTTGTTTGCAGTCTCAGAGTACAGTCTTCTTTTCTTTGACCAGTCTGGGTGGTGAAGATTTGAGTCTGTGAGAAGAATATGTTGTCCTTGTTCTTGTAAAGCATTTTGGAGTAAACAGAGAAGAGCTTCTGATGCCTCTGTGTAGTTTTCTTGACTTGATGGAGTGAAGTAGAGATTATGTACCCAAAGAGAAGTAGAAGAGTTTTCCAAGTAGATGTCAAGAGAAACAAAGTCTTGTTGTGGTCTGTACCGTGCCGTCCTAACCGAGTATAAGATTAAGGGCGAGATGCGGAAGGCGGGTTGGTTCTCGCAGGAGAGGAGTGTCAAGGAGCGCGAAGGGGTTTGGTGGAACGTGGTGGTGGTGACACCTGATCAATGGCTTCGTACAAAAGGATTGTATTGACGGTCCCACCATGTTATGCACCCTGCGTCGAGACTGGTGAGATTGTCTTGATGCTTCATGCATGCTGCGTCGAGCCGCCCGTGTGTGTCTCGACAGTCACGTGACCCCTTGTTGGTTGGTCACTTGACTTCCATGGTGTCCTCTTGCCTGGCCCGCGGCCTGATTGCCTATAAATGAGTGGCTCCCATCCCAGGGGTCGTAACAAGTCTTTATTCCAGAAGGTAGAATGAAGAGAAGAGAGTTTCAGATTTTTATTAATAAGAAAAAGTGTTCTGCCAATCTCTGAACAGTAGAGAGGAAGAAAGGAAGAGAAAACAGTTGAAGTGCTTGTTTCTAGGTGAGGGTTTTTCCAGAGCTCTTGAAGTGCAACAATGTCCACCTCTTGGAGAGCTGAGGTTGCTAGCAGTAGCTCTTGGACTGATTGGCTTTTTTGCACATTATACTGGAGAAGTGTCAGCTTTATGTCTTTCATGCAGACATCTCAGCATCAAAGATCTTGAAGGAGTTAGCTGGTAGCTTTTGTCACGGTTCTGGCCCAGTTGCATATCTGGCACAAGTTGTCACAGTTCTGGCCCAGTTGCATATCTGGCACAAGTCACGCACCTTGCCGGGAAGTTCCATCTGCACTGTTGCCTGTTTGCTCCGCTGTTGCCTGATCCCCTGCCTATAAGAACTTCTCCTGCTCCCCCAGCTTCTTCTCTTCTTTTCTCTTTTTCTTCCTTCCTTGTCTTTCATCTTGTATATCAATCCAAGTCTCAAGTCTCAAGCCAAGTCAGGTCAAGGTTACCAAATCAGTTAGGCTCAAGTTCTGCTCTGCTATTGCCTCGTCACACTACGAAAGACCTACCCAACCATAACACACTTCACCAAGCCACGTTCACGTCCTTGTCATGTCTCAACAACCAGACCAAGCCATACCAGTTACTGGAAATAACAAGTTCCTTCGCAACATGTTTGCAGAGTTCATGCGAATTCAAGCTACCAACACCACTCCCAAGTCCAAGTCTGAACACACTGCTGACCCAGAGATCTTCAGTGGCGATGGCGGAAACACGGAAATCACGCATGAGAAGCTTGAGAGCTTCATCACATCACTGTCACTCAAGATGACACTCAACACTGACCGGTACCCCATGGAAACATCGCGGATTGCGTACGTCTTTTCACACACGACTGGCACTGCGCAGTCCTACATCTCAGCTAAGATCATGGCTGGCCAGTACATTGACTGGCACGACATTGTCCAAGATCTCCGGAATGCCTTCTCTGACCCAGACCCAGAGTTCCTAGCTCAGAGGAAGCTCATCGCCTTGCGTCAGGCCAACCGTTCCTTTGCCGAGTTCTTCACAGAGTTCAATCAGTATACTCCACGCACAGGCTTCAACGACAAGGCCTTGAAGTGCCATCTTCAATGCGCTGTCTCTGAAGAGCTTGCCAAGCAGCTTGTCAGCATCAACCTCAAGGACATCAGCTATCAGAAGCTTGTTGAGGAATGCCAGCTGCAGGACAACCAGTTGTGTGCCACTTCTGCCAACTCTCGCCGTCCACGTCAAGCACCTCCCACCCAAGCCTCAGTTCCACAGTCAGGAGCTTCAGTTCTGCGTCCTGGGTTCATCAAGCCAGTCTTCATGCCACAGCCACCAAGTCCTACCATGGATCTCAGCGGCTCTAAGCTGACGCCAGAAGAGCGAGAACATCGCCGAAGCAAAGGCCTCTGCTTCTACTGTGGGAACCAAGGTCATGTCTCAACCTTCTGTCCAGTGAAAAGTATGCCTGTTGTTGCCACCACCATGACCACCACCAAGTCTGCCACTGTTAAGACTACTCCAGAGTCGGAAAACAAGTAGTCCTTGGTCATCGTCGTGCCCAAGGACATGAAAAGGATCTCCATGTTGGCTATCTGTCTCCAGACCAGCAATTGGACAGCAAGTGCTTGTTTCTTCCTTGTATCCTAGATGGGAAATTCAAGTGCAATGCTCTTATTGACTCTGGCTGTTCAGCATTTGGCTGCATTGGTGCTTCCTTTGCGCAATCTCTTCACCAAGAACCTCTCCCCTGTCACGGTTCTGGCCCAGTTGCATATCTGGCACAAGTCACGCACCTTGCCGGGAAGTTCCATCTGCACTGTTGCCTGTTTGCTCCGCTGTTGCCTGATCCCCTGCCTATAAGAACTTCTCCTGCTCCCCCAGCTTCTTCTCTTCTTTTCTCTTTTTCTTCCTTCCTTGTCTTTCGTCTTGTACATCAATTCAAGTCTCAAGTCTCAAGCCAAGTCAGGTCAAGGTTACTGAATCAGTTAGGCTCGAGTCCTGCTCTGCCATTGCCTCGTCATAAATACCTGGGAACCACTCAAGAACCTTGCGAACTGCCAGCTCCTTCTGCGACAGTTTCGGCAGGAGCAGGACCGAACAGCTTGGCCTGCAGGAGGGACACGTCAATGACTGATCGAGTCAAATCCTCGCCATCCGACTCCATCTCTTTCACCAGACACTGAAGCTTCTGCCGCGCACGGACCTTGGCGCCTTCCAACACCTTTCGCTTCCGAGACAGACGAACTTGCACCGCGGCAAGTTGTTCGAAGAGTGCGTCACGCGTTGCCTCTTCAGCGGCCACATCCTCACGAAGGTTGTCCCGGGATATGTTCAGAGATTCCCAGGACACAGAGGCACAAGACCTCCCGCGCTGAGTGCACGCAGCACATTTCAACTTATCGTCTTCTCCCGGCATCTGGAAGCACGGACGACCACGGAAAACACAAAAATCGCAGGGCGTACGCGAAACAAAATCCTGATCGTGGATTTGAGTAGCAAGCTGAGTTCGGCTAACAGTCGCACGTGACTTTGGAGACATGACCAAGTTTCATTGAGACGATGAAAGATGGAGAGGAGGATAGTGTTACGACCCAGGAGGAACACAGTCTTTATACTCACAGAAAGCAGCAGACAGGATACTGGACGGAAGTACCAGGCAGCATAACACGGGAAGCAGTCACGTGACCGGCGAGACCGACCAGGGGTTGCTTGCCGCAGCACGCATATGCGTGAGCAGAGTGAGCAAAGCTCACCCAGCTCGCTGCAGCATGCATAAGCAGTGAGCAAAGTGAGCAGAGCTCACTGAGCTCACGGACTGAGCACTATATAGTCCGGTGATAGTTCCCTTATGGAACGATCGTCTTCAACTCATGTTGTGATCCAGACAACTAGATCTACTTGAATACAATCTTGTACGAAGCCACTGATCAGGTGTCATCACCACCACGTTCCACCAAACCCCTTCACGTTCCTTGACACTCCTCTCCTGCGAGAACCAACCCGCCTTCCGCATCTCGCCCTCATCCTATACTCGGATAGGACGGTACGGTACGGACCGCAACATAACAACACCATGGTGCCAAGGTGACTCCCCCCCTAGCAGATCCTTATATGTTAGCTGGAGACTCTGCTAGAAGGGTGACATGATGAGAACTCCTCTCAACTACTCCAGAGGTGTCCTATCAGACACCTAGACTTCACATCCACCAGCTGTGGGGCTGGCTTCAGGCTGTAGTATACACAGTAGTTGTCTGTCAGGTGGTTTTCATCTCCCAAGCTTGGTCGCAGTTCTCTGTTCTGCTGTAGCTGTTTCACAGGGGTGTCCAGGGTGCCTGCGTGACACCTCCAGTGGCCTGTCACTCCGCAACACCAGCAGCTCAACTGGTGACTTGATTAGCTCTCAGTGCAGTGACTACAAGCAGCCTGGGAAGCCGCCCGCCATCGACTGCCCCGAGGTTCCCAGCCTGCACCACGTGGAGGTTTGAGTTGTTGCAGGCCCTTGCTCTGGATATACCCCTCTGAGCACCACCCACCTGTGCCACTTACACCACACCAAGAAGGTTCAAGCCACGTGTACCTTGAATTTGCTGTGTCATCCCACCACATCCTAAGTATCTAATGAGATTCAAGCAGTACGTACTGACGTGCCCTTGTACCTTGTACAGGAGAGTGAGGAGGTACGTACCCTACATTATGTAATACCATCCAGTACAGAAGTACAAAGGTACATAACATACGACCCCCTCGTCCCTTGTGGGTGGTTGGTCAGGCCGGGCAAAGACAAGGCAAGTTGTAGGTACACAGCTTGTGGTGGCACATGGGGTGTGCCGGTCAATGGGGTATATCCCAGGGAAGGGGAGATACGTGGGGAAGATTTTGCATAACTGGGGTAGACTTGAGGAATTGTCCGTTCTACCATTGCTTTGACGTCTGGGTTCCGATTCTTTGTTCCGACTGAGTTATTTGAGTCGGCCACCCACACACCACCCACATACACACCACCCACATACACGACCAACTACCCACCACCCACACCTTACAGTACAGGGCCATGTTCCCATCTCTGTGACACCCGACTCTTTTGACTCTTTTGACTTTTTGACTTCATCACAGTTCGCTCGTAGCTACCAAGTAACGCTGATGGAGAAGACAAAGACGTGGGGAGGGACCCACGGTTGAGAACGGAACAAGGACCCCCCAAAACTAGGATAACCGGATGCGTACTGTACATACGTACTGTAATTATAAGTCGAGACGGATTGGCGGATTGACGGATAAGCGGACGGGAACGGCAAGGCAAGGTAGATGGCACAGGTGGAGAAGGGGATAGGAGGGCAGGCGGATAGGAGGACAGGCCAGCGCCGCTGCCGCTGCCGCTGCCATTCCCATCGCCATCGCTACAACCGATACCACCTCATTCCTCGCGATACGAAACCTTTCGCATCTCGCCGAGCCGCTGACGAGCCTGAGAGAGCGAGTTTTCGAGCTGCAGAATCTCGACCTGCTGCTCCATCTCGCGCACCTTGAACTCGTGCCCGCTGAGCTTGGCGTAGTCGACCGCGTCGCCGTCGTCGCGGTTGCGCTGCGCGATGATGGCCTGCACCTGCCGCACGAGCGACCGACAGGCCGCCGTCACCGCCTTGCTCGCGCCCTCGAGGTTCTCCTGCGACTTGGACATGAACTTGGCCTTGACCCGGCTGGCCGCCACGAGCTGGGCCGTGCTCGCCGCCACGTCGTTGGACGCCACGATCAGCTGCTCAGGGCTGTTGCGCCCGCTGAGCACGCCGTCGGCCGTCTCGATCAGCGTGTTGGTCGAGCTGGCCACCGCCTTGGCCGCGCTGATCAGCCCCTCCGTCCAGCGGTTGTTCTTCTTGTAGAACGCCGCCCGCGACGAGCTGCCGCGGCCTTCTCGGACAATCTCCTGCTGCGACGCCGTGGCAGCCTTGATCAGCCGAGCGATCGCGTTGGTCACGGCGATGGCGGCCTCGAGGATCGAGCTGGAGAGCGCTGGTCAGCAAGCTCCCCCCCTTCCACGACAAGAGGTGTCTGACCCGGACGGAGAACACGTACTCGTGGATCCTGAGCTCGTAGGTCGAGTAGTCCTTTGGTTTCTTCATGAGCTTGGTCAGCCGCTCCGTTGCGGCGTCGATCGCCGCGGCCGCGTTCGTGAGCTCGCGGTCGACGAGATCGCCCAGGTCACCCGTCGCGTTGGTGATCTTTCCGGTCCGGGGCACGAAGCTGTCTGCCATCTTCGAGAGCTTCTGTAGGTTCATCTGCACCTCGTTGTTGTTGTTGATGACGACGTCCGTCTTCTGGAGCGGCTCGAGGCCATCCATCCGGAAGGACTGCAGGCTCCTGAAGAACGTGACCGTCGCTTGGGCCGACTGCCTCGCGCCGCCGACCAGCTGATCGCCCTTCTTGTCGTCGGTCGCCAGTCGAGTGAGACCCTTTGTGTTGCTCAGCACGTCAGCTATGGACCCGGCAAAGGCGTTGACGGTCCGGATGATCTCGGCGTTGGTGCTGTTCGGACCGTCGGCGATGAAGTTGTTGAACGCCGTCGAGAATTCCATCGCCGTCGCCGAGGCCTTTTCGATCTGCGACAGCACGTACGCCGGGGACGCGTTCTGGTTCCCCGCCTGCATCGTGGACTCCAGCTCGTAGAGCGCGTCGTCGACACGTTGCACGCCGGACTGCAGGACGGAGTCTGGACAGGTCAGCGCATGGTTTGGGTCGCGCGAGAGGAGCCGCCTCACCTATCATATCCTGGATCTTACGGATGTTGTCCAGCAATATGGTGTCGATCTGGCCGTCGAGTGCGGTGTCGACGTCGGTGTGAGACTGCAAACAGGGGTCAGCATGCTTGGCAGACCGCACAGGAGGCCTTGCCCACCAAGCGCAGCTCGTTCAGCTGCAACAGCGCGTCGTCCATCCCGGCCTTGTACACCTCGAGCTCTTCCTCCTTCTCCCGAAGCGTGCGTCCGAGGTCGGAGTCCCGGTCCCCGTACTTTTCGTGAATGTCCTCGAGGGCACGAGTCTTTTTCTGCGAGGCAGTCAGTACAGGTGCATCAGACATACGCACAAGTGCAGACGAGGCGGATCCCCACCCGTAATGCTTCTTCTAGATCGGCCATCTCTCGGTTGTATTTGGCCAGCACCGACGACAGCTCGGTGCCTTTTGATCGCTCGGCGTTGTCTGCCTTTTCGAGGGCGAATCGAAGCTCTCGCTTCAGCTTCTCGACCTCCTCCCGGTTGCCCTGGTGCAGACCGTCAGCAGCGACATGGGGACCCGGAAGAAGTGAGCACGTACCCCAACCATGCGGTCCTTTTCGTGCAAGGCCCGATCGCGTTCGCGGATCAAGTCGGCCAACTCCAGGTTCTTTGTCTTCATCTCTCGCTCGAGCTTCTCGCGCTTGTCGATGGCTTCCTGAGCCGACGAGGCCTTGAGCTGAACCTGCTTGAACTTTTGAAGCAGGTCGAGATGCTCTTGTCGCAGCTGCGAGTACAGCTTCGCCAGCGCTTCGTACTTTGTCCGCCACGTCTTGACTTGCTCTGCGGGTCTCGTCAGTGTGGCAACTGGTACGCCTTCCCGCGAGACGAACCTTGCAACGCTCGGATCTGATCGTCTTTCGACGTCGTTTGCTGCCCGAAGGTGTTGCTCAGCTGACTCAGTTCCGTCTCCAACGCTTTGACTCTCTGGTCGCGCGGTCAGCATGCTCCGACGTCACAGACGGACGGACAGGGGGCGCACCTTGTCGTACTGCTCCAGCAGAAGCTGATCGCGCTCGTACTGAGCTCGAGCGGCAAGATTCTCTCGCTCCAGTTCGGCCATGCGCCCCTGCGTCTGCGCTTGCATCTGGTCCCGTAGAAGCTGTTCCTGGGCCAAGCGCTGCTGCTCCGCCTGCAGCTGCAGTTGGTGTTGCAGGTCCCGTTCTGCTTGCTGCTGTGCCAGCTGTTGCTGGCACTGCTGGGCTTCCCATTGTTCCTGCAGTTGGCGCTGTTGGTCCTCGAACTGTCTTTGCTGGTCCTGCTCTGTCCTCCAGAACTCGTTGATCGGATCGGGATCGGCGGCGGCGACGGTGGAGGGTGCCCGTGGCGGAGTCGGAGTCGGATCGGGCTCTTGTTCCCGGGCAGGACGTTGAGGCAGGCTCGGCGGTTCCTCGTCGTCGGTCAAGAAATTCGGGGGTTCCGGTGGCAGCTTGGGAACCTTTGTCAAGCTCGTCAGGTAGCGCAGGTTGGAGCATTCAAAGTAGAACTTTGCGAGTCTGTAGTGCTGCGCATCGTATCGACTACGCAGGGGTTCCAAGGCGTCATAATCTCCGGTCGCTGCTCGCGGTCAGCGACCGATCGCGGCAGTTCTCTCGTTGGGGACGTACTCGAATGCATCGCTCTGAGCATGCTCGTGATGAACTTGTAGATGCCGTGCGTCTCTTGCACCAGCGACACCAAGGCCGAGATGCGACACTCGTTGTTCGAGCCGTTGCGAAAATGGGAGAAGACGAGTTTCTGGAAGGAATCAATCTGATCTTGTAGAGTCATGAGGTCGGAGATGGTCTCGTAGCTAGTCCTCCATTAGTCTCGGCTCTCGTGCAAAGGCGAAGGAGGAGACGGCCCACCCTTCGTTCGGGTCGTTTATCGACTTCAGACTTATGTATTCGGCATACTCAAAGGTCCCTGCAGACAACCTCAATCTCTCTCCAGCGTCGTCCGAAAACGATGTCTATCGTACCATTGAATTCGGGATGTTGCCGGTGAAAGGCCAGTTTCGCCATGATGAAACGGACATACTCCCGAATGAGTTGGCCATAGCCTGGATTCGCATCAGTGCCGACGTTCCAGATGATGCGGGCCAATCACGGCCAGATCAAGCCGAGGTTCCACTTGGCATGGAGGTCTACCTCTGATCCCTTCCCCTCCAACCCCTCTCGTCAAGCTGGCAAGCCAGTCAAGGTGCGTCTGGGCTTCTCGGAGTGTGACCGGATGCCCTTCTTGCAGCACCTGATGCACCGTGATGAGGGCCTTGAAGGTCTGAACCTCGTCCGCCAGGATTGGCTGCCTAAACGTTGTCCATGCTCAGCGACGGCACAGGGGACAGCTCGAGCAGTTCACCGACACTTTCACGCCGGTCCAGAACGACTGTGAGGACTTGTGGTCCCAGGTATAGACGATGCAGCTCCGAACATGTTTGCCTTTGGACCCGTCAGCACAGGCCTGCAAAGATCGCAGCCATGCGGTTCATACGTTTCGGTGCAGTCTCGTCTGCAGCATTGAGACGTCAGCGACAAGAGCAACGAGAGCCTTGGCAGGTGCTGATAGCGCCAACGAACCTGTGCTGGTCGCCTTCTTTATATTGATCGCTAGATCTGCCTCGGACCTATGGCGGGATCAGCAATGCCTCGCCACACCCAGAGCCGGTCGTCTCTCACTTGTTCAAGTCGATGTTGCGCGTCGTGCTTCCGTACGACATCCTGGGCGAGGGTTGCAGTAGTCCGTCTCGTCGGTTTGAGGACAACGGCCGGATCGCAGGTGACCTGCGAGTGGAGATGAGACTGCTAGACGTAGGATGGTCTCTTAGTTGTAGTAGTGTTGGTGAAGTGAAGTGGCCAGGGCGTATGTATGCATGTCATGGTGCTACGCGGCCCGTTGCACGTCGGATGCTTAGGCCCAAAGGATTCCTAGCTCCGTCTCTTGGTGACGTACGGCTGGCGTGCCGGGTCTCTCGCATGCCTGTGGAGTACGGTAAGCGATTGAAACCCAAGCTAGGAGTCATGACTTCTGCAGACGGATCTTCACCCGCCGATAGCGCTCTAATTTAGCTGCGCTAGTAGCTTATTCAGATTGGGCTTGTTGCTGTACAAAGCACGAGTAGACATGGGCAATCAAAGAGTGCAGGGAATGACTGCTGTAAGCGTTGCCGCTGCCCGCCGATAGCGCACTAGACGCAGGGTAGGTCTATTTCAATTCAGCTCCACTCAAAGTAAACTTTCGTGGTGTATTACGTAGATGTTGTTAGGATTGCAACGCTGCCAAGGTCCAATCTCGGGAAGGACACGGCGGGCCGCAGAATAGAGGCTGAATAGGGAACTGAACAGGGGTTGAATTCGTGTATATAGCGAGTGCTTTTTCCTAAAGAAATTGGTAACGGCCCTTCCCTGCCTCCCAGCTCTAACAGATGTCATTGCCCGCTAATAGCTCCCTAGACGCTAAAGTCATCTTATCAGCAGAAGTGAGCCCCCAATGAAGATCTTGTCAGGAGTACTTTGTACGCTCCGGTATCATACAGCACTGTAGCCTAGGAGGAAGTGAACGAAAAGCCATGGTATAACAAAGTAGACGTTTTGACAGCTCGGGAGACCAGAGAGTCAGTCGGTCCTCTAGAAGACATGACAGACAGGTGAAGCCTCAGACTTTCGTAACACAAGTAGGTGAATTCGCCAGTGAGGGCCCTCCTCCCCTCGTCGATCTTCAGATATACGACGGTATTATATCAAAAGAGTAGAGTAGAATCAGGTATATATACGTGTCTGCATCCCTGCTTGAATAGACGAACAGACGAACAGACAGGTTTTCAGCGCTGCAATGAGAAACGACGGACTTGAATACCTCAGCCTCACCTGAAGGTGTTTTCAATCTTCTGGTTGGCCTCGTACGGGCTGAGTTGAGTTGATTTGATCTGAGTTGAGCTGAGCTGCTATGCCTTTCGCTGTACAAGGCCCCCTTGGACTCCGAGGTGCATCTCGACTGCGAGATGCCCCTGAGTGTAAGATGCCCTCACACTGAAAGAGAACCACCAAAAAGTCGCCCCGTTCCAATGCATGCATGCATAAGCTCCAGCCCGAGTAACTTCGTAGAATGTGTGTGTGCATCGAAGTAAAATTTGTGGGTCTGGGACGATCCACATATCGCGCAACCGAGCCTAGTTCTCCTGGGCCCGCCGATAACCACCCGCGACAAGCGACGTAGAATGTGGAGGTCGGTCGGGTAGCTCGATGTGCGTATCAACATAGAGAGTCATAGTCGCTCATGTTCCGGGTCGATCCACATCTCGCGCGATCGAGCCTCGTTCTCTTGCGCCGACAGCCACTCGGGACGAGCGTCGTCGACATCATGAAAGGACCTGGAGGTCGACTGTGTAGCTCGAGGTCCGGTGCATTCGTCTTGGCCGTCGACCGACGACGATGATGAGTCGCAAATGGCCAGCTGTCCCGAATCAGCATCACCGTCGGCGGCTGATTCGGCGCGAGGCTGGTCCGGGCTCTTCTCGGTCGGTGGCGACGACGGCCGAGAGTCGGGTGGGGCCGGCACGACGAGGATGCCGCCACCGCCGCCGCCGCCGCCGCCGCCGCCGCCGCCGTCTTGCTTAGGACTTGCGCTTCGACGCTTCTCGCTGACGGCCGAGGACGACGGCGTCGAAGATGTGTCGTCGCCAGAGAGCTTGAACGACTTCGACGACGGCACTGGCTTGCGGACGGGCGCTGTTGCCGAGTGACCCTTTGATCTCTCTCGTTCCGGTCGCGGAAGAGGCGTACCCGGGGGTGGAAGCGGGCGACCCCGACCGATCGGACGACCGGCGGTGCCGGCCTTGTCGTCCTTCGCGGCATCTGCCACCGGACCGCTGTCTTGGTTCTCCTTGTTGGCCCCCCGCCAGCCCCACCTCTTGGCCACCGACACCGTCGCCGAGCCTATCGCCGACAGGGAACGCCGGCTACCGATGGATGTCCGGGACGCAACGGTCGTTGACGAGCGAGACGGGTACAGTTGCGGATCATTGCCGAAACCAGGCATCGACTTGACCGATGCTTTGTCGGCTGTCTTAAACGCGGACGCCGAGGAGGACGTAGGTGGAGCCTCGTTCGCCGATACCCTGTCCGTCGTCCTCGGCGTCGACGCCGAGGATGGCGTCTGAGGAGCCTCGTTCGCCGGCACCTTGTCCGCCGTCCTTGGCGTCGAAACCGAAGATGGCGTCTGGGGAGCCTCGCTCCCCCAGCCGTCCTCTGCCGTCTCGCTGGCCTGGGTCCCTTTGGATGACGTCGACGAGAAGGTTGACCTCGTCTCGGCCAGATGCGCGACCGTGGGCGGCGAGCCGACCGGCGACGACACGGGCGAGGTGGAGTGACATCGGTTCGAGATGGCGATCATCTTGCTCGCGGCGTCGTCGTGGTCCTTTTTCTTCTCCTTCTCCCCCTTGAACGCGTCGACCGTTGTCGTATCGGTGCTGACCAGCGGCGTGACGGCGGTCGCGTACGGCGGCGACCGCCAGGATTTCCGTCGGACCATGCGCGGTTTGACGTCGGGGTCGGACGCCGCCGTCGCGGCCGGTTCCTTGTTGGAGGTCTTGTCCGGTGGTCCATCGTTCTCGCGCCGGCGCGTCGACGGGCGTTTCAGCTCTGGCAACTTGCTCACTGGTTCGGCAGCCTCTGGAGAGCCTCGCTCTTTCGGATCGGCCACGGCGTCCGCGGTTTTCGGCGGTACATCCGTCAAGACCTTCACGGCTTCCCCCTCACCGGGCTCTTTCCTGGCCCATATGCCGCCTCGGTACGACTGCGACGACGAGCTCGAAAACGGTATGTCGTCCCAGTTTGGCAGCACCGCCGTCTCGGCGATGACCTCTCTGATCCGGCTCTCGATGGCGCGAAGGATGATGTTGTACGTGATCTGCCTCGAGCTCACGATGGGCTCGATGGACATGTCCATCTTGGGCATGTGCTCGAACGCGACCCAGACGCGGTTGCTCGGTGGCGGTTTGAACCGCAGAATGGCGTGACCTTCCAGCTTCTTGACCACGAGCGCCAGGATGAGATCCACCTCTCGGGCCTTGAAGCGCTGACCGAGATCCAGCCGAGCCTTTGTCGCTATCTGCAACCGGAAGTGCCCAGCATAGTCCACATCGAGCTCGAGCGTGCAGCCGCCATCCACAGTCAAGTCCTTGAGGCGAGGATTCGTGATGAACGGCGGCCCTCCACCGAGGTCGATGCTCTGGATGGTAATGTCGGTCAGGAATGCCGGCTTCTTGACCCGCGCTATCTTCCTCGTGAGCTTCATTCGAACGAGCTCCTCGATCTCGGCGGTCTTGTAGAGGGCCAAGAACAGCCTTCCGATGACGGCGTTGAGCCAGCGCGTCTGCAGGTTCTCCTCCGACGAATGGAGCTTCTGCACGAGCGAGATCAAGTCCCGGACCTCGAACCGCTGCGGCGTCGGGGGTTTGCGGCCGTCGATGGACGTCGGCTCGTCGTGGCTCACGAGGGCCAGGTAGAAGTCTTCCTTGTCGGAGCAGTTCTCGGAAAAGAGGTAGAACGGTCTCGACGCTTGGGCATCCTCGGCGTGTTCGCTGTCCGTGGTCTGTTTCGTCAAGCATATCGCGTTGCGGCGGATGTATAGCTCCCCCTCGGGCACAGGGCCCCCGCCGCCGTCGCCGCCGTCGCCGCCGTAGATGCTGACGTCGTAATGCGCAAGGGCAATGACAAAGCGGACTTCGAGCTGATCCGAGTCGTCGTAGAGCATCAGGTGGCCGTGTCTGTCAATATCTCAGCCCCAGTCTTCACGAACGAAAGCTCTGGCCCGTCCACCGACCTCAGCACCACGTAGAAGACGTTCCGCGCCCGCCGTCCGCCCTTGCCGCTGTCCATGGACGGATTCCGCGACCGGTCGAAGATGCTCCGGTACATGCTCTGGTAGACGCTCGGGCTCTCGGGCGCGACCACGGTGCCAGCCGGAGTCGTCCTCTCCGGCGGCTTGCCATTGACGCCGCCCGGCACGTACTCCCTGCAGACGGCGAAGTAGCCGGCGGCCACGTCGGCCTCGGGGCTCTGACCTTTGCCTATCTCTCTTGGGGACTCGGAGCTGGGTCGCTCGCCCTCGACCTCGACACCGGCCAGAACATCGTGACGCGACGAGCTGAGCGCCGCCCGTCCAACGACGGGCAGAGTCAAGTAGGCGTAGAGGAGAAGGCAGCCGACGAGCAGCGGCAGGAAGGTCAGACCGCCGAGGACATAGACAACAAGCAGCACTCCCCAGGGCCCCATCGCACCCTATCTTGCAGCGACGGACGAGAAGCCTAGAGGTCTAGACACCATCTTCCAGCGTCAGCGATCCCTTGTGAGATGAGCTGTTCGTGTTTACTGCCAGACTGGGGGATGGATAATCTTTTGGCTTCACAAAAGCGTCCGAGCGCTGGCTTTGACGTCAGTAACCGTCCGGTAAGTTTCACGACATCCACTTCGGAACCTGCTTTCGCAAATCATGTGACATTCGCGTTTCATTGTCACAAGTCACGCGAAAGTAGTGAGGCGTCACGGTGCCTTTGCGCACCAACGTCGGCGATCAACAACGTCGACGCTCTCTGACTTTCCTCAACGGCACGAACAGCTGTTTCTCAGATGCAACTAGGTAGTCGTAGTAGTGTAGATACCCATGCACACCATGACGCCAGGTCACGGACCACGATGTAGAACGGCTCTGAGCAATCGAGCCAGCATGCAGCATTTCGTAACTCTCTAAGTTTTATCCCTGCATTCACCAACGCCGCCGCTTTCCCAAACTCCAGCGCTGTGCATTCTTCTAGCCCAACGGAAAGTTATGACTGCTCGTCTTCGAGCATGCAGCTCGTCATTACCAGTCGTACGCATCGGACGCCACGTGTTCCAGCAGCTGCACCGCTGACTGGATCGCGGCCGCTCTGCTTTGTAGCAAGGACTGATGCCTCGTTCGCGAGTAGAAGACGGGGCAGTCCTTGCTGTCGCAGGGGATCGGGTCGCCCCAGGCCAGGCCGGCGCAGGAACGGCAGACCTTCTCCAGGTTGACCGCCTTGGCCTCGTCTTTGGCAAGTCGCCGCTTCAGCGCATACATCGACGCGCCCGGCTGCGAGAGACAGCTGTCGCAGAACGGCGCGTCCGCGTCGGCCTTTTCGCGACAAACGACGCACAGCGAGGATCTCATGTAGGATTCTAGCGTCCTGCGCCCCGTCGCATCTTTGGCGCCGCTCATCTCAGTCGCCTCGATCCGCCTGACCCGCTGGAACTTGGGCATCTCGTCGTACCAGCTCCGGACGTTTGCTCCGACGAGGTTGAAAATGCGTTCGAGGGGAGGGATCAGGTTCTTGGAGATGTAGTATTCGGCGTCGAGCTCGATGTGCCTGGGCAGGTCAGCCTGTCGCCACGTCTTTCGCAAGAGGGAGGGGAGCCTCTTACTCGTTCCGTAGGAGGGCTTCCGGCGCGATGCATCGGTCGATGAGCCTTGCGCCTGGTGCACCGGCGACGACGACGTACGGCACGCGCTCGCCGTACTGCGGCTCCGCCCTCGGATCTGCGAGCATCTTCCGGGAGCTGACGAGCGCCCCCGGCGGCATCGGGCCCCGGTCGCTGTACGTGCCCAGTCTGACCTCCTTGGCGAAGCAAAAGTCCTGCACCGAGACTTTGCCCTGCATGATCTTGGCGCATTGCTTCTGGAAGTAGGACTTGACCTGGCTGAGGTCGGCCGTGCGGAAGAGGATCTTGAGCGCCGTCTCCTCGATCTTCTGTTCGGCCGGCGTTCCGTTGCGCCGCACCGTCTCGATACCCTTTGCGTCAAAGTCCGGCTCCCGCTGCGCTCTGCTTTCGTACTTGAACCCGACGTATCGCTTCTTCGCGAGCAGCATGCAGGGCAGGTACACCTTTTCGAACTTCAGCTTCACCGGCCGTGGGTTCGTCTTCGTCACCGCCTCGGCTATCTCGTTGCCGATGTCGAAGGCCTGGTCCTTGCTGCGCCCTTTCAGGTAGACGAAGAGGCTGTCGGTGTCGCCGTACACGACCTCGGCGCCCCAGCGCGCGACCGAGTGGATGAGCGCAACGGCGCGCTCGAGCGTCTCTCGCGCCGTCTGAACAATGCTGTCTGCGATCTCGGAACAAGGCATGCGGCCAGAGAACGAGGCCGAGGTGTACCCGTAGGTAACGTTGGCGATGAGCTTCAGCGCCAGCTGTCTGTTGTTCAACAGCTGCTGCAGCGCCTTGTCCTGCTTGTTGACCTTCATGCCGCTCTTGACCATCACCCGCGTTTCGAGGATCTCGCCGAGCATCTTGGCGAGCAGTGACTTGCGGATCTGGGGCCGCACGTACATCATGCCGTTTGGGGAGACTGGTAGGGATGGAGATTTCAGGGTTCAGCGCGGGCGCAAACGTATCGTTGTGCTCGGAATATGCACCTACCGTTGATGTGATCCTGCAGCAGCTCCAGCATTTGCGGTGGTCTCTGGTAGTCGGTGAAGCCCATCTTGTTCTGACCTCGCCACCCGACGACCCGGCCGAGGAACGTCGAGTAGCAGTAGTTGTAGGCGATCATGATGCTGGGGTACAACGACTGAAAGTCGAGCACGAGCAGCGGGCTCGTGTAGAAATCGCTCTGGGGCTCCATGACCAGCGGCAGGCATTCCAGCGCGTTCTGCTGTCCGACCTGCTTCCGGCTGGGCGACACGAGCACGTAGTCCTCGGCCTTGGCGATCCGGAACATTAGCGACTCGACCTTGAACTGGGAGCCCCGGGAGAAGACCGAGAAGAAATCGACACCCAGGATTCGCGCTTGTTCGCTGGTTCGGGAGATGAGCTCGTTCTTCTCGAGGATCTCCAAATCGACCCGCACCCGGGTAACGTAGTAATCTAGAACCTTGGCCATATCTCTGGGCTTGCTGCTCTTCCACAAAGCCGTTAGATCCTTGTGCGAGTAATGCGGGATGCGCTTGTGCAAGAGGTGAAAGGCAACATTCTCCAGCGTGTACTGTAGCAGGTTGAGCTCGCCGCGCATGGCTCGCCAGACGTTGATCATATGTCGGCCGGTGACCCGGATGGTGGACGTGTGGTTGAATCCCCAACGGTCGTTGTCTTTGCCAAAGCGGCCGTGAGATTGCGACTTCATCCTCGAGAACTGATCACACAGATTGTAGTCGTACTTGCGGCGGGCCCGCTCGATGAGGTACCCCCATGATCCATCGTGGACCTCGTAGCCGGTAAGGATATCAGGATCGTGCTGCCTCACGATGTCGATCATTCGATTGATCAAGCACAGCTCTGTGGATTCCTCCTCGACACGGACGGGCGCTTCACGTGATATGCGACGGGCCAGCCCTCCGTGCTCCGACAGGACGACGATTCCGACATCCCCTGTTCCTTCAGCCTGGTCACCGGCCCGGATACCATCATCTGCCTGGTGGCACCAAAAGACGCATGTGATCTCATCCTGTTCCGGGTTCGGAAGGAGGTCGTCCCGGTTGTTGACGTGGATTTCTAGGCTCATGATGCTCATGTACTGAGCTTCCTGCGGGGCCGCTGATGACTTTCGTCTTTGAGAGAACTTGAATCCATGGCGGTGCTTTTGCGTAGGCCCATCTATCTGTGACAGCCCGGTCGTGGCCGTTTTGTGAGGCCATGGCGATTGGCTCTCAGAGGTCTTCCTAGCTGCGAGCATCTTCTGCTCTTGAGCACACCAATGCTCAACTTCGGTCCGGCTCGGGGGTATAGCGAGAATCTCCCAGGCACGCAAAGTGCAGGTTCGCCGCCTTTTCTGGTACCCCTTCATGGCGACGTTGTGAGCAGGTAGGTTTGCGGCGCCCACGGTCGCGCCCGAGTGTCCCTCCGGATCAAAGTCGGGCAGATACGGTAAAGTGTTGCTTGCCAACCGAAACCCTCTGCCAGCGTATTCCCTTGTCCTTGACGGCACATCCCTCTCGTCGCTGAAATAAGCTTCCTGATAGAGCACCGGCATGGAGTGCGATGATTGCATTTCCGAGGTGACAGACGCCGCGGTGGGAGGCGCAGTTCCAAAGACGAAACAGGCATCGCCACCGGTGCTTGGTGCGAATCCTGCACCGCAATGGGAGGCTAGCTCGTTCACCATCGCATCAGACGCGCTGCTGCCGGACACGAAGCCTTGCGAGCTTTCCCCGTGGGAAGCTGAAAACTCGTCACGGGGGGCTTTAGTGGAGCCAACAGAAACCGCTTGTGGAGAAACCGGCCTGGAAGCCTTCTGTGAGGTACTGTTCTGCTGGCCTGAGCGCCGAGCCGAACCAGACTCCTTTAAGTCTTTCACCACCGAGAAGGACCTAGTTTTGTCGTTGTTGACGTTGGCCTTGATGGTTTCCTGCGAGAGTTTATTCGACGAACGCTTGCTGCTGGCTATAGAGTCGCTGCGCTGAAGATGTGCCTGCTGGGAGCTTGACATTGTGTCCATCGCTTTTACTGCACGTGGCTGGCCTTCTCGCGGTTCCAGGTTGCGTCTCAGTAAATCATTTGCAGGCGTACGTTCGGGAAGTTCGGCTTCGACGTCCGAGGCAAGCTTCCGTCTCTTGTATCGTGTTTGACCAGCTGTTCGAGTACCAACGTGATTCTCCAAAGAGACCCTATTTCGACCAACACCATTCGCGTAGTCCAGCGGTATGGCGAATTTGTCCTGGGAGGCCTGCGCCATGTTGTTTGCATCGTATATCCCTAGCTCGGCCAACTCAGAGGCAGTCATGGGTCCGCCCCGTGGAAGATAACGGTCAGAGCCGACAGAAAGCGCTTCTGTTTTGTTGCTAGCAAATGATTTCCCCTCGTTTCTACCACCAGCTCTCCTCCTCGTCTTTTTATCAGTCTTGTCGATAGTATCGTTGTCGAAAATAGCTGCAGCATCTGGGGCGATCCAGGTTTCCTGATCAGAGCCACAAAGCGAGTCATCCTGATCCTCGAAGATGAGGGATTCGTCGACATCAATGTTGGCGTATCTATCACCCGCTTCCGTGGAGCTTGCCGGGGCTATGGTAAACTTGGGAGTGGCGATGCAGAACAGGTTCTCTGGGTAAAGATCTTCGACACTCTCGAGAGCAGACTTGATATGCGCGAACGCGGACGACTTTTCCGCGACTGATTCAAAGGTGGCCTTCCGGCCGTTGACTCCCAATCTCTCTTGCGCGATGAGTTCGCGAAGCATCCGCATGTATTCATCCTCGTGTATCCATCCGCCTCTGGGTGAACTTCTTGGTTGGGCAGACATGGATATCAAGACTTCCGGTGGGAACGGGGTGCTATTTGGATCTGAGTCCGGCATGTTTGCCTTGCGTCTCCTCGTCTCGTCCCTCCACAAACCAGCCATACTGTGCACAAGTCTTTCATCCGATGAGACAGAACTGTAGCGTTCGATAAAATCGTGATGAATGGGCCGAGCTTTGATCTGCCGTCTGTTCGCGATGTCTTGCACACGGATGTCGACCTCGACCGCACAATGGCTTAGTCGCGAGACGTCAATCTCGTCTGAAATCGACTCTGGCGGAATTGACATGTCGTGCCAAAAGTGGTCTGAGCTGTCCAGTTCATCGTAACTAGGAACTGGAGCTCGAAATTTCACCTTGTCACAGGTAAGGTAGTCGCAGCCGTAGAGATTGTAGTCGCACATCCATTGCAAGATATACTGAATATGGCTTTCGTACGGCTGGAAGACTTGTTTCATGACCGCGCCCTGCAGCAGTAGGTCTGAAAGGCGAGCGATGTGAAGAGGATTAAGCAGGTAAACTTTCAGATAGAGCTTATAGCCTTCATGGTAGCCATAGAATGGTGTTCCTTTGACCAGGCTAATGTGCGCGACGAAGCCGACATTGCGCTGGGATGTGTTCCTCCGGTAGCTGACAGCTAGAGCATGGTCAATCGACGAGTGCAGTCGATGGATATAGGCATTCACTTCTGGACGTCAGCACTGGAAGTGAGCGTCTTGTCAAGAAACTCGCCTTCACCCTCGTCCAGGCCCCCTTCGTAGTCGAGATAGATATATGGCAACGCGCCATGGATATGCGCGCACACCTTCTGGCCGGTCTGGGTTGCCCCAAAGACACGGATAACAGGGACCTTTGGCGCTGGGTCTGGCTGGGAGTCTTCATGGTGGAGTTGCGGATCGAACTGAGAAGGGTCGATCTGGTAGTGATCGACGCAGTTGAGACGGACCTTGAACTGTTCCATCGACTGAGTTGCTCATAGTGGTCTCAGGTAGGGAGAGTGATTTGGCCGAACATTGTGGGATGAGCAAGTAAGTAAGTGAGAAGTCATGGCAAAGAGAGAGCAAGAGCTGAAGCAAGTGAGCGAGTGCAACAGATGCGGAGCCTCAGTGTCGCATCACGGATCACTGGCCAAAAGAAAAGTCGAGGTGGCGGGGCGTAAACAAAGCCGCTCAGCCCTATGGTCGCATTAGGCGGGTTGGAACGGCTGACAGCCGATCATGTGACTCTTAGCCTGCGAGCGTCGCGTTTGCCTCAACTCACGGCTGTTTCTGCAACCCTGAACCACCACCATGGCTCCGATACGAAAGCCACCGGACGTCTCGGCCACGTCAAAGGAGCGCAACGAATACATTCCCTCTTTCATCTCGAAGAAGCCGTTCTATGTCGACGATGACTCGTCGACCAATGACTACCTTGAGCATCAACGGCTCCAGAAGTCGCAGTCCGAGACCGCGAAATGGTACGACCGAAGGAAGGAGCGGGGAGCTGCTGTCACAAAGTACCGCAAGGGCGCATGCGAGAACTGCGGGTCTATGACACACAAGACCAAAGAGTGCCTCAGTCGACCCCGGAAGCTAGGGGCCAAGTGGACGGGCAGAGACATCGAGGCGGACGAGGTCCTACACGATGTCGAGCTGGGCTGGGACGCCAAGCGCGATCGTTGGAACGGCTACGACGCATCTGCGTATGCTGCAGTTGTCGCCGAAAATCAGATGATGGAGGAGCTGCGAAAACAAGCCAAGGGGGACCAGCACGCCGAACAGACCCTGCTGGAGAACGGGCACGAGGAGGAGGACGATGACGACGAGGGCGAGGAGGCAAAGTACGCCGAGGAGTCTGAGATGGGCCGGCAGCAGAGCAAGGGGACGCGAAATCTCCGACTGCGGGAGGACACGGCCAAATACCTCCTCAATCTGGATCTGGACTCGGCCAAATACGACCCCAAGACGAGGACAATGGTTGACAGCGGCGCCATCGTCGACCAAGCCGCGGCGCTGGTGGCCGAGGAGAAGTTCATGCGGGCATCTGGCGACGCGGCCGAGTTCGACCGGGCGCAGCGGGTGGCGTGGGAGGCGCAGGAGCGCGGCGACGCGGACCGGCAGCACATGCAGGCGAACCCGACGTCGGGCGAGTTCTTCCGTCGCAAGGAAAAGGTCGAGGTCGAGACCAAGAGAGAAGCGCAGCGGAGAGCGCTGATCGAGAAGTACGGCGGTCAGCCGATGCCAGCGACGGGGCCGACCAAGGCGGCAGAGCTGACGGAATCCGAGCGGTACGTCGAGTACGATAAACATGGCCTCGTCAAGGGCGTGCCACGCACGGTGGCCAAGTCCAAGTACCCCGAAGACGTATTTGTCAACAACCACGCGAGCGTGTGGGGCAGCTGGTGGGCCGACTTCCGCTGGGGCTACGCATGCTGTCACTCGACCGTCAAGAACAGCTACTGCACCGGCGTCGAGGGCAGACTTGCCTTTGAGGAGGCCGAACGCGTCAGGACGGGCGGCGCGCTCGACGCTGTGCCACCGCCGTTGACCATATCTGAGGCCGACGCATCCGTGGAACAGGAGCGGGGCCGGCGTCGAACGCCGGACCACGACGGTGACCACCGCGCTGAGAAGGGTATCCACAGAGTCGACGGCAACAACGACGATGACGACAGCGGCCGTAGAGCAGCAGGTGCCGGTGCAGGCGCAGGTGGCAATGCGCAAAAGAGGTCTCTCGAGGAAATGAAAGGCGGCGTCACGGAGGGCGAACTGGAAGAGTACCGGAAGAAGAGAGCCGTGGCGAACGATCCCATGGCGGCCTTCTTGGGCAGGAACACGGACGAGTTGGTGCATTAGCATCAGCATTAGCATCAGCATCAGCGCCAGCCTTGGCATTGGCATTGGCATCAGCATTCCCATTCCCATTACTGTTACCGTTACCATTCCCACTACTGTTAGTATTAGCTTTGACGAGTCTGCATCAGCCAGCAGCAGGAGCAGGAGCAGGAACAGGAGCAAGAGCAGGAGCAAGACCAATAGCAGGAGCAGTGGCAAGAGCAGGAGTAAGGTCAGGAGGGGCAAGAGCAAGAACAGCAGCTAGCAGCCGGCAGCTAGCAGGGGTAGGGGCAGGAGGTAGGAGCAGGACCAAACCGAGACCAAGACCAAGACCAAGACCAAGACCAAAAGCAGGAGCAAGATCAAGACCGTCACTTTGTGCTCTGCATTGACATGAACATGCAGTAGATACTCGATTGGTTGGTGTCCATGAGATGGGGGAAGAGTTACTTTGTTCATGCCTACCGGGCATCGTGGCCAGGCGACACGCGAGCGGAAGATAGTCTACAGCGGAGATTTTTGAAACAAGAGTTCGGGAAGCAGTCAAGTGTTTCAAGGAGGACAATAACTTTCTATCGAGTAGTCGACGACTTGCGCATGGTTGAAGGGATGGCGACGAGACTACTACTCCTCTTCCTCCTCGGCACCGTCGTCGTCGCCCTTCTCGGCTGCCTTCATCTTCTTCCTGCGAACGCGACCTGGCCGGCCACCGCCGAAGGGCGACGTCAGGGCAAAGTCGATGTGCTTCTGCGAGTCGAGTCGCACGATGAAGGACGGGACATTGACGATCTGCTTGCCCACCCTACTCTCAATTAGTGCACATGCACGGAGATGGTCGCTGCGTGTAGAAGCCCACCTGATGTGTCGCTGTCGGATGAGAACTCGCGCGTGATGGATGCTCTTGGCCAGGCCCAGCTTGTACACGCAAGTCTGCAGCCGACGCTCCAAAAAGTCCTCCACCTTCAGGGCCAGCACGTAGTCGAGCTTCATTCGCGACTCGTCAAGCACGCCAACGCGAACGAGCCGACGGATCAAGGCGTTGCCTTCGAAAAGTCGTTTCGGGTCTTTCTCGTCGAGGGTAAGAAGTTGCCTGGACGGATCAGTGAACGCCACGAGTGCACAATCCCACCCGGAGAGAGCACACACCGGGCAGCACGGCGGATCTTGGATAGTTGGAGCTGGACACGCCAGACCTCGCGCTTGTTGCGCAGGCCATATTCGCCGACAATCTTCAGCTCGGAGTCACTACAACAAGATCCTTTATTTAGAGTGACATTCCAACGACTTGAATGGGAGCAAGCTCCAAATCAGTGGCCGAGGGATACTGACAGACGAGCAGACTCGAAAGCTACCGAATCAGTGAGCGATGGAAGCCATTGCGGCAGGGACTGGGGACTTACGACGCCGAGGAACCTTGTAGGTCTTGGAGTAGACCCGCGGGACACTCTTGGTCTTGCAGACGAGACTGCATATTCAGAATCAGTATCGGTGATTGCGTTGGTTTCAGCTGTCGATACATACCGCATTGTGATTGCGACTGGCCGCGGGTATGATGCTCGAAGGTCAAGGCTTCGTTGGCGTAGTGTTCTGACGATGCTGGAGCAGATGAAATTTGGTTGTTGATTTGGCTCGATGGCTCGGTTGTGTGGGGCTTATTAAGGAGATTAGGGTTAGGGCTTAAGCGACGTCTTTGCTGCTCGCCCACACCAACGCTTGAATCTGATGTCTTGATCGCCATAACCACCTCCCTCTAAAGCCGACCCAGCCAGACATCGACAAACGTCACGATGGGTCACTCCGGAGGTCTTCGCGCCGGTACCCGAGTATGCGCCCCAAGTGATGGCCAAAACGATGATCCTGCTCGCTGACGATCGACATAGTATGCCTTCCAACGGCCTTTTAGGGAAAAGGGTATGATCCCGATATCGACGTATCTTCGCACCTACAGGTACGCTTCTTTCTTGCGCTACAGGGAGTTTATACTAACATCTCTGCAGAGTCGGTGATATTGTCGACATCCAGGCCAATGGTGCTGTTCAGAAGGGGTTGGTCATTCCTTCTCGTGGCCGGCAACACTATTATAGCCTGCGACTATCGGGTTCTACGGCGATGCTAAACTTTCCCCAGCATGCCATTCAAGATCTATCACGGCAAGACCGGCGTCATCTACAACGTCACCAAAACCGCCGTCGGCGTGATCGTGTACAAGCGGGTTGGCAATCGATACGTGGAGAAGCGGGTCAATCTGCGCATCGAGCACATCAGGCCGTCGAGATCTCGAGAGGAATTCCTCCGACGGGTCAAGTCGAACGCGGAACGGCGGAGAAAAGCCAAGGAGGACGGGACCCACGTGCATCTCAAGAGACAGCCCGTAGGGCCTCGGGAGGCGAGGACGGTCGAAGCAAAGAATAACATTCCGGAAACGATCACGCCGATCCCGTACGAGACAACGATCTGAGCTGGTGGGTTTGGTCCGTGGAGCCCTGTGCTTGGCTATGCTGACGGCTCGCCAGCACCTTCTCACTTCCTGGCCAGCTTGCGGCGGACTGTTGTTGCTCTCGTGTCGTAGACAGCAATCAACGTGTTTGCTTGCATCTCTGTGCTCTGGTTCATCTGTTCCTTTGCAGTACACGAGTCGACCTTGCATGGCTTCTCGTCTTCAGAGAAATGTTGTAGGAGCGTAAACGTCAGTACATCCGGAGCCCAAAGAGTCCGCCTGACATCGTTGTGATGAGTTACCCATACAATCTTACGCCTGTCACTTCAGCATCAAAAGGTATATGACTGGGTCTTATGTCAACTGCTTACTATCGAGTGATACTATACGCTTGTGAGGATGCAGGCATCCACATGTGACTTTGGTGAGGGATGAAGCATTGCGTTCAGATCACGTGATATCGCGGTTGGCCTCGGCAACGGATAATGTTTGGTCCGAGAATCGCTCCTGCGCAGCGGCTGCTGCAAAAAATATTTCGCGATGACATCGACGAGGTACAACAGTATTGCAAGCATCAAGGACTCAGTCGAGCTTTGACCACGTCGAACAACAGCCCAACTTGGAGTTCCACCCGCACTTCAGGTAGTACGGTCAAGGGCAACTCGACCCTGATCGTCACGCTACCGTACATGACCCTGTCCGCCACCGCTGCCAGGGAGGACCACGGCATTGTCGACCCGACCACCACGAAGCCAGGGCGGCCGCTAGGGCAGCCGCCTCCGTCCCAGTCCCGCGAGCTCGACGATGGCATCCCTAAAACACACGATCCGCTCAAGAGGGCGACGGTGTCCATGGAATCGCCCGTCGCAAAGTCGTGGGCGCATTTCCTGGCTGGAGGGTCAGTAATTCTTCAGTCTGTTGGGATTTTACTGCGATTAGGGGGACCCCTGTTGCGACAGGCCGCTCCTCCCTTACCCTTGCTGATCCGTTCATATAGCGTCGGTGGCATGACCTCGGCTTTCCTGACCTCTCCGCTTGACGTCCTCAAGACACGGCTTCAGTCGGACTACTATCAGGCGCAACTGGCTTCTTCGCGAGCGGCGCGAGGCATCGGGTCGGCTCAATCGCTGGCGTTTCCCCACAACATCTCTCTGCACGTGCGCGAAACCTTTCAGATCCTCTTCTCGATCCACCGCGTCGAGGGATGGCGTGCCTTGTTCAAGGGGCTCGGTCCCAACTTGACCGGCGTCGTGCCGGCGCGGGCCATCAACTTCTACACGTACGGCAACGGCAAGCGGCTGATCGGCAAGCACTTTAACGACGGGCACGAGTCCGCCTGGGTGCATCTCTGCGCCGCGGCCTCTGCCGGCATCGTCACCGGTACGGCCACGAACCCCATCTGGCTCGTCAAGACGCGGTTGCAGCTGGATAAATCTCAGGCGGAACGGACCACGGGATCGACCCGGCTCCACCGGCGGTACAAGAACAGCCTCGACTGCGTGCGACAGGTGCTCCGCCAGGAGGGCGTCACCGGTCTGTACCGGGGCCTCAGCGCCAGCTACCTGGGCGTCTCGGAAAGCACCATCCAGTGGGTTCTGTACGAGCAGATGAAGATGTACTTGGCCAGACGCGAGCGCATCTCCGTCGACGACGGGCGGCGGAGCACCGTCTGGGATCGAGCTCTTGGCTGGGGAGGGAAACTGGGCGCGGCGGGGACGGCGAAACTGTTCGCCGCCGTCGCCACCTATCCTCACGAGGTACTGTCGTCCACGTTCAGCGCATTCCCAGTCGTGCGAGAAGCTCGACGTCATCGAATCGTGCTGTTACACCTTCCGTCGTCTCTCGACCTGCCTACAAGTGCTGATACGAGACGGACACAGGTCGTCCGCACCCGTCTCCGGCTGGCGCCCACAGAGAACGGCCAGATGAAATACACCGGGCTCATGCAATGTTTCCGGCTCATCTGGAAGGAGGAAGGGATGGCGGGCATGTACGGCGGACTGACGCCGCATCTTCTGCGGGTCGTGCCCAGCGCGGCCATCATGTTTGGGACGTACGTTGGTCTTTTTCATGTTCCTCTCTCTCCGCCTTGATGACGAGCCATGGACATTGCCAGCGCTAAGAAATCAAATCACAACAACAGGTACGAGTTCATATTACACTTGCTCGACACAGAAGCATAGCGTGGCGCAACAGCATACCCCTCTCCATCTTTCCTTCTTTTCTTCTTTTGCTCCGTCGCTCAATTCCCCCTTCCTCTATTCCCGCTGTCTTCCCGGGCATCAGGTGTATCCATGTACTGTACCCATATGTTTCTTGCAGCATTCTTCGCAGGGAGGGAAGGGAGTTAGAGCAAGTCAACCAATTTTTTAGGCTCTCCTCCCTCTGCCCAATCCTTGTATACAATCAGAATACTTATATAGCACCTCACACCCCTGCACAAAAGTTTTGAATCACGCCAATGAAGTCAGGCCGACTTGCGTCGAGGAAGTCTACTACAGTAGTCGCCCCGTATGTATTGCTGTGTTCTAACATTGAACAGGAGCGAAGACATGCCCAAGGATGGATACGACCGACTGACTGGCTGACTGACTGGCTACATTACTAGATGGCGTACAGTAACATTGCCGTCCAACACATCATCATCATCATCATCATCGCATCTAAAATTTTCGCGTGACGATAGGAGCTCAGTCCAACGCCCCCTTTTCTTGGTCTCAAACTATACGTACGACTAGAATTGTGACGTAGGAGATGCAGCGTAGCGTTCTAGAACGACTGCTGAAAGAAGCCTGAGGTACGGTGCCGGGATATGAATAGATTGGAAGAACAAACCCCCAAAAGATGTGGACGATGGGAATGAAGATGGGAATGGTGATGACAATGGAGACGGGAGAGGGAGTACAGCCCATCAAAGAGAAGAGATGAGTGAATGTCATGGGAATAGCGAAGAGAGAGAAGAAGAGAAGGGGAGAAAGTGGGAACCGTAAGAAACATACGCCAATGGCCTCGAGGAGCGAGAAGAGTCGCAAGAGAGAGGCTTTCTAGTCCACGCCCATCGGTCGTGCAGGAAAGCAGAATGGTATGTCGCGCTTCGTCGTCGTTTAATATCGTTGTAGGAGCGTAAGAGAGGGAAGGGCAAGAGATTCGAAAGAAGGATATCGTACAGAGAAGACCGTTCGCCCGATTTGTAGTTGATGAACTTGCATTTACAAAGAAAAGGGGGAGGGGGGTTTTTGGTAGGGTATGAGAGGGTAAATGACTAAGGAGCGCAGAAAGCGACCCGCATCACCACTGGTTTCGGTCCCAGTTTGGATCTGTAGGGTCCGACATACCAATTGTCAGCTGCTTGCTCTGACGGTCCCAAGAGCAGTTCCACCCTCGATCGCCTGAGTATAGCTGTACGACAGTAGAGAGGACTCACCCTGCACAAAACTGACCAGCACCTTACTCCCCGTCTGCAGCAACGGGTGGCCGACGACGATCTGCAAGAAGCGCTGGAGGCCTTCGCGCCGGTGCTCGATGACGTCGTCGCTGAAGCGGTTCGTGAAGACCTTGCCCGGCAGCGGAGGGATCGTGACTCGCGCGCTCTCGCGCTCGAGGATGTCCCGGAAATACTCAAAGTCCGAGTAGCGTCTCCGTACCGAGCTGTGCTTCAGCTTGAAGGCTGGGATGTTTGTTCGACAGACGACCTCGTAGTCGGTGTACATCTTGCGGCCGATGCCGTGCGTCTGGGGGTTTCGGACCTGTTGCGTGTCAGTTTCGGGAGCTTGATAGCGGCTTTGCGACGGAAGGAGCAGAGAACAACACTGGGTATAGTGGTTGCTGTGCAGGAAAAGACATAGAATGACGTCAAGCGAAACAAGGTATCTTCCGATCAGACGTCCAGCAGCACGCACCTCGATCTCAAGAAAGTTCTCCGGCGGTCCATAAATCTCCTCGAAGCTCTGCTGGCGCGCATCCGGTATGGCCTGCATCGTCGGTGCCCTGTGATTGCTGTTCTCTTCGCTCTGACAAGTCTGACCAGTTGAACCCCTCTTCGAAAGCCCTGCGACGCTCGAGCACGTGCTCGGTTCGTTCCTTCAAGCAGCGTCGTGTCCGAAGTCCGCACGGGTTCCGTCACGGACGACCGGCGGAGGGAGAGTCGCGCTTGTGCTGGTAGGATGATTCACTATGTACACGAGGATAAGTACGTCCTATACAGTAGCACAGGTGAGTTAGGGCTGGACGTACCAGTGTTACGTGGGTGTTGACGTGCGTGATGGTGGGGTACCGTACGGTACCGGTACGGTACGGGCGCGGGAGCGACCCGCAGCCGGGCTTGGCGCGCGAAATATGTATGTACTTCCGTACCATTAGACATGCTATGCGCGAGTCGAACCTTCTCTTGGAGATTCAAGCCAGCTTGACAGGAACTCTACGTATGTACCTGCTTCATCAAGCCGTTCTGGTGCTCGAATAAGAACGACTACGATATGCACCAGATCAATGATCAGCTGGTTCTGTAGCCAGGCTTGTCGACTACGGTACCATACGAAAGACATCTATATTGTGCTCTTGGGGAGTGTTGTTCAGGGCAACCCCGCTTAAGATTCAGGCGCCATCTTTGTCTATTTGGTGAAATGTCTACGACCAAGGACTGATAGCTTGTGTACTTTACTTTACTACGACCGAAGCCGTACCCCTCTCAGGATTACCGGTATATCAAATCAAAGAGATGAAGTCAGAGAGTGCCGTGTCAACCAGATAAAATGCTACTACTCCTGGCTTTAGCTAGAGGCTTCAAGTGAGGCGAGGAGTTGAGTCGCGCGGATACGCAACTCGGGTTCTTGGTTCAACATGCGGTACACCAGTCCTTCCAGCCTGTCAGCCTGATCCAATTCCACCCTCATAGCTTCCACTTTCCCAAGCCATGCGTTCATCCTCCTTCCCGCCTCACTCTTTTCGACATTAGCGTCGCGGATAAGCCAACCGGGACTCGCGCGCTCTGGAAGACGTGTCTTTCGCTGTACGTAGAGCATCGTGATGCCCAGTGCCCACACGTCGCCGGCCGCGCTGCGGGTCGCTTCGGTCTTAAACTCGGGTGGAATGTACCACGGCGTACCCGCCGGACTCATAGGGTCACCAATATACCCTGCGAGCCCAAAGTCTAGAAGAACGGCGCCTCGCTCTGGAGAATAAGCGATGTTGCACGGCTTGATGTCGTTGTGCGTGACCTGCCGGGTTTCGAGGTACACTAGGGCTGACGACATATCATGAAGGATTGTAAGTGCGTCGGCGGAAGACAAGTCGCAATAGGGGCCGTGGTCAAGTGAGCGAGGGAGGAGCTCGACGTATAGGGCGAAAAGGCGACCGTCGAAAGCCTTGAGAGACATTATATTGGCCTGTCGTTTTAAATTGTCATCGATCGTCAGCTCAAGTCTAAACATCGTAGCGAAGGCTGGAGAAGGAAGATTGCGAAAGGCAAGTAGCGACTTGCATGACTTAGGCCCCGCAAGAACGTCCACTCTCGTTCCCAGCCACGAGCACACTGTATCAGATTGTGACCATCCACCCCTCGATACTTCATGACCTTTGCCACGACGTTATCGGACAAGGCCGAGTGTCGAACGGTGAAGACGCTGGCCGAGGCCGTTTCGGCTATGGGCTCAAGCCGGCGCAACTCGTAATCGTTCGTCCTGGTCGATTGTGTGTCGATTTCTGACCGTGTTGAGCGGACGACGGCGATGTTACCATCTTTGAGATCCATGAGCGGTGTAGAGCTTGTCGGTATAACCTGTCGGAATGGCGTAACGTCAAGGCTGGTAATATTGGACTCGACTGCAGGTGCCAGAATGATCTCGATCGCGTCGACGTCCTCTTGATGCTTATCCTGCTTTCGACGTTTGGCCACGGTAGAAGAGCTGAGCTCAGTGGCCTTACGCTTGCCCGAGGGTAATGCTGAAATCATGCGATTAGGCTCTTGTATGGTGACAGCGAATTTCCGACGTAATATGAGGACATCGATGAGGTGTATCTCGGGTACAACCGTGCTCTTGATTGAGATCCTCCACAACCCAGGTCGAAGCACTGTCGACTGCCCGACCCTTACTGCCAATCTGCGACGCTGAGGACTGAGATCCGTTAGGTAAAACTCCCGATCAGTGCCGCCGGTGTTCCGCAGCACGCAGTTCTCGCTTGCAGGATCGTAAAACACTTCGCAGCGAAGCTCTCGCGCCACGAGGCTTTGGTTTGGTGAGTTGGTTGGCGGATCGTGGAAGGGTAGACAGAGGGCGAAGCGGACGTCGTGGGTTCGCTGTACCACGCTGACCATATCCCAGGAACCCACTTTCCGGGGGAGACGGACGGCGGCCGAGTCTTGAATACTTGTCCAAGAAGGGTGTGCCAAAATAAGGCGAGTTTCGGGAAGGCAAGTGAGTGAGGCCTTTGTGAGCGTCTTGCTCAGTTCTTCGGTAGAGATCTGGTGTTGGGTCCCTGCTACTACCGCCAGCCGCTGCTCGTCCTTCCTGTTCACTTCCTTCTTATCATCCTTCTCTCCGCTCTTCTCCTCTGTCTTATGGTTTTCTCCGTCATCGTCATCGTCATCATCATCGTGTTCTTTCTCTTCTTCTCCTTCTCCTCCTTTATTATTCGAATCTTGTGGTTGTTGTCGCCGTGTCGGTGTCACCAGCAATGGTAAGCCTAGTTGCCTTTCACGCCTGCTCTGTTCAGCAACACGATTTATCTGAGTTGAGCTGATTGGCTGTGTAGACTCTTGATTGAACGACATTTTTAGTTCACAGAGATTGACCTGGAGAGAACACTAAGAAAACAACGTGTTGTTAGTACTGAGAGTTGTTGATGATATAGAAGCTAAAGACATACATGACTCATCCTAGGCAACAACAAAGGTAGCCTGTAGGTGATATATATTTGCTAAATATACACCAATAGACTCGTTCAATCTTCATCGAAGATACGACGAAGAGCTAGAGGACTGCTCTTCGTCGCGTTCGACGAGGAACACTTCTTTGGTTCCTCGTCGAACATGTGATAGTAAACAACACTTTAATTGTTTGTCAAACATGAGTGTGATGATGAGCAGTTGAACAGAGATGTATGAGAATACAATAGATAGCCCCTCATGTGCGATGGAGTATGTGACTTCAAAGTTGTTCGGGGCTAGGCACCGACGCTGTGTGGCGCTACCTTAGCACGAGTAGGTACGTACCGAAGTCGTACCGGTAACTTGTACGCTCCGTACTCCGGACTACCGTACTTCCGGACAACGATGACATTTACTATACTTTCTGTCAAAACCTCTAAGATTTTTCCTTGTATATCACGACCTGAATTGAAGTCACTACAAGATGAGCCGGCATAAGTTATGATCCTTTCACTGTGATCTCAGGCTCTACAAGTGATAGCCCGTACGGAGTACATTAGTAATCAATTACGTAGCCTAGCCAAGATGAGCACATGAATACGTACTGTACATCCGTAGTCGTGTCGAAACACCGACATCATCACCGACATCACCGGGGTGCAGCCTTGATCATCAGCACTTGGGAAAATGTCAAAGATGCCATGCTTCGATAAGCCCCCTCTTAGGTCTCGCGAGAGGGATACGCTGTGGTGCAAGGCCTCGCTCGGGAAAGACTTCGACCATCGCGATTACTTGTGGAAAAGACTCTGGTCCCGGGTCAACACCATTCGCGTCCCCATCCTCAACGAGCATGCCTTCGTCGCGGACGCTCTCGCCTTCGCCAAGGAAGCTGAAGATCACATCGAGCTCGAGGAACTCATGACTCAGAGGCTGGCAGAGCGACAGAAGGAGCTCTATTCGGTACTTTACAAGACCAGCATGGCCCTCCACTTTTCCAAGGACAAGCTGCGGTCAGAGACCGCCAGGAGTCTTGCAATCAAGATTTGTCGGGGTGCAAGCCTTGACGACTGCTTGCAATTCTTTAGCGGCTGCGTGTTCGGGTGGGAGGACGAAGAACCAACACAGCCGGAGGTGCCGGAGGTGCCGGTGGCTGCCGACGCAATTGTTGCCGACGACGACAGAGCCCACTCGGAAACGGACTGGAACTTCACACAGTACGACAGCCAAATGCCAACACCGCGCTATTCGCCGCCATCGCCACCAACACCAAGGAGCGAAGCCGGCTCTGAACCCTGGGGCTACTCGGAAATCGCTGCCGCTGCATCAGCCTTTGAAGAACTATCGCCGGCGTTGTCTGATCGTGCGCCTGAGGCTGCTACCTCCGACTTGCCGGACGAGTCGACCGCATCAGCCACTTCGACGACGACGAAGACGACGGCACCAAAGGCGAACTCTCTACCGTCGGCCGGCACGACAGACCCATCATCTCCAGATGACGATGCCGATTCCACGACGCCCGCGACCTCGGTGCAAGATGAGAACGTGTCCCGAGAGACGCCATCAGCGACGGGCGCGGAGGCGAACTCTCTACCGTCGGCCGACACGACAGACCTATCATCTCCAGATGAGGATGCCGATTCCACAACGCCCGCGACCTCGGTGCACGATGACAACATGTCCCGAGAGACGGCATCAGTGACGGGCGTAGAGGCCGAGAACGGGCATACGGCAAAAGAAAGTCCTCGACATTCGTTTTCAGGGCGCTCCACTGGCGCACAGGGTGTCAGTGGCAATCGGGATGTGAAGCGAGATGGGGAGGCGGGAGAAGCACAGCGATATCGCCAACGCAGTGACGTGGTAACAGGCACTCGCGCGACCAAGAGGCCCCTCCCTGAGGAGGGCGACGACGGTGACGACGACCACGGTGGTACAGACTGTTCGGGACGTCGACATCGAAAACGGAGAGCCGTTGGCAAGAGCCGTGGATCCTAAATATTTTTCTATTCGACATATATTCAAGTTGTGCAGATTTACTTTCAACCCCTCCTGAGCAAGTGCGAGGACAGATCGTTGCGATAGGGTACCCTAGTCACGGGATCAGATACGATAATGGAGGGATCGTGACAACGAGAGTACGCATTGTCAGACAGTGGTCTACATATGGTCTTATCAACTAACAGGAGAGCCATCAGAGTTCAATCCTCGCCGCGTGCTCCTCGCCTTGGTCCAGCTCGTCGCCGATCAGTAGCGCGAATAGAGACAGTCTGTCTGGGGACAATCGTCCTACGCTGCAGCTCGATCCACCGCAGCATTTTAGCATGCCCATCCAGCTTGCATTCACCGTGACTCACCGCGTCGTCCAAGCAGGATTCTAGATCTTGTTGACCTGGGGGGTGGGAGAGACCAGTCCTCGCTCGCTGCCAGAGCCGAGGTCACGTGAGAGAAGAGAATTTTCCTGTATATTAGACTGCTAGATCACGACACAGAGAATCAAGAGAGTCTTACGCGCTGGAAGCCTCTTCCGTACGGACGCTGACGCCGTACGCAGACCAGTCGCCTGGCCGCTCAACAGTCATGAGCTTGGAATCACAGATCACAGATTTGAATTGTAGCAGCCTTCGACAGATCCTTTGACAGATCTGGCTCGTCTGCAACAACTCTCGCGCGGCGTTCAGCCTGGCCCTGGTGCCTGCGACCTCGGTCTCCTGACGCTCGCGCAGCTCGAGATACTACCTTCTGGAGCCTGATCGAGTCCTGCAACCGACTCTGTCGTTCGAGACCCGGAGAGAGATTTACTTCCCCTTCGAGCTCGTGCCGCCGTCGGCGATCGTGGACGCCATACACGAAAGCAGGGAAGGCATCCCGCGTGACAAAGTACCATCGGTTTCTCTTCTGCTGGTCGGACGATGTCCTCCAGTCCGACAGCTGGCCCGTCAACACATGGAGACCGGACCCGTCGAGGGACTACCAGTGAGGAACGACGTCGTACCGGACTCCTCTGGGAGATTCGCCGGGGAAAAGTCGAGGTTGGGCGGGTAGCACGGAGGGCAGCCAGCCTCGATGAGAGTGCTGCGAGATAGTTCCTATAGTCCACGACCGCGTCTGAGGAGGAGGCGTGATCGTCCTGTTATCGTGATATCTTAGCGCGAGGTTAAGCGCTTTCGGAAAATGAATTACTCCTGCAGCAAGTTCCATCCGGGGAAGTCCACTTGCCGTTCCGCCCTTCTAAGCGACCAAGAGTGCGTCAATGCGGTGTCACGAGTAGGCATGTACGATATCTACTTCATACGTACTACGGACTTGAGAGGTGATATAGCAGTGTTGTACAAACTTCAAGATCATACCTCAGCTCGGCCAAGACGACGCCTCGGGTGTCATCTGTGTGTGTGTGTGTGAGAGAGAAAGAGAGAGAGGGAGAGAGAGGGAGGGAGGGAGGGAGTCGGGGGTGGTGATGCCTCTGTGCACGAAGAGGGGCCTTAGCGCCGGCGCACTTTATGAATTGGTCGCAGGCGGCCGACGGTCGAGGACACATTACACGTACTGTACCTGTATCTAACCCTGTCATAATCTCGGATGGCCCGGCGTGTAAATAGATCGCTCACGTGAGGAGACGGCAAAAGAGACAGTGGAGAAGAAGAAGAGGAAGAAGGAGAAGAAGAAGAAGCCCTGGTGGCGCAGGTGGCGTAAGTGGCAGAATGAACGGGAAACTGTGAACGAATAGCAGGTGTCGGCCATCACATTAATCGAGATGGGATCGCGACGGCCAAGTCATTCCAATTGCATCTCATTGCATTGCATTGCATTGCATTGCGTCTGTCACAAATCTCGTCGAGTCGGCCTATCACATCAATGTCGGTCCGCGCCCCCTCCACATTCAGCCACGAAACGAAAAGGAACTCCTGGATCGATGACTTTGTCTAAGATGGACTCGTCCGCAAGATGCTGTATCGAGAGATGGCTCGTACGAAACGTATATATTCCACAAAGATATACGATCCCTCATTACTGTGGTTTTCCGAATTCCCCTACGGGAATTTGGGGAGCTTTCCTTTCGGTGCGTACCGGTATGATCCGTACAGCCCAGGGGGGGTGTACTGTACGCTGAATGTGTGAGGCCTCCAAGTCTATGATCCACAAGAAGTGAACAATCTTCTACAGGCTCTGCATGGCTCAACGGCCAGACCGGCGTAGGAATGAAATCAAACTCCAGAGCCCACATCGAGCCAGATATGCAGGTCGGGCCCCGATGCGCGAACGGGTCCAAACGGGGCCGTTTCCGCAGGTGGGGCCATTCCGGGCCACGTCGGGGTGTGATGGGCTGCTCACTGCAAGCTCGCTGGTTCTTTCCGTCTTCATCTCTCCGTCGTCTTCTTTCCGCCATCGTCCCAGGTCTAACAGTTGGCTCGTTGACATGTATGATCCTAATCTCTTCGCTGTCTTGACAGCCTGCGATCTCGGAGACCGAGCGAGAGGTGCCTTCGCCCTCCCGGCGAACGTCCATTTCTTCCTCGCCGAGACTGGGGACTTTGTGCAAGAGCCCACGCCGGCCCGACCGCCGTCCCCCGAGGCCGCATCCAGGCTCGGCCACCGTATCCTGCTCCATCTCGATAGGCTGCCCAAGGATCCCAGGCGGGGCTGGCTGTTCGGCACTGATCCAGGTGTCTGTGATGTTGTGCTAGGACACCCAGGAACGCCAGGCATCAGCCGCGAGCATTTCTCCATCACCCTCGACCTGCAATTCCAGGTGGAGATTTTCAACTGGTCGAGGTTCGGAGCGGCCGTCCGCTGCAATGGCGGACTCAGGACGCCGGGGTCGAGCAAGTGTAAGCGACTTCTGTCCTTCGAGCCAGGCTTCAGCAGGGGGTGGGAGGAAGTTATGGTATACGTCCCGAACGTCGACGGGCTAGCGTTCAAGATCGACTTCCCCAACCATCGCACGGGCCGGCGTGAATACCGCCGGAACCTGCGTTCGTTCCTCCGACGATGCGACGCCGCACCTGCCCCTGTCCGCGGCTGGGGTCTGGGAAGCATGGCATCCCACTCGCCCCTCGACGCCCTAACCGTGTGCTATGACGATGGGGCGATTGGCCGAAGTCGGTTCGGGCTGGTTCGCAGGCTCGTCGACGTGCACAAGGGACGGTTGTACGCCGCCAAGACGTTCAACGTAAAGGGTCCGACGGACGAGAACAGGAGGCTGCGTGAGATTGGTTGGTTCGACGGTATCGAGGAGGATGTTGCGAAGGTGAACAAGGACCCACACGTAAGTGTGTCGCGGTCGTTTGTGTTGTGGCCCGGGCTCATCTTGCGAGAAGCAACACGTCATGCACATCATCGCGTACTCGGAGACGCCCGAGCCCTTCCTCCTGATGCCCTTCTATCCGATGGGAAGTCTGGAGGATATTCCCGATCTCGGGCCTCGGCGATATCTCAGCACTGCTCGCCAGATGCTCCTCGGCCTTCACCACCTGCATGAGCGTGGCGTGGTACACCGCAATCTCAAGCCGGCGAACTTGGTCGTGACCAGGTTGGACCCGCTCTCCATCGTCGTGTCGGACTTTGGCCTCTCGAAGCTGGCTACGGTCGACGCGCTCTTGAACTCTTTCTCCGGGACGAGACTCTACGCCGCGCCCGAGGTCGTCCCTGTTGGCAACAGAATCCAGAGCACGGCCTATCTCGCCTCGGTGGACATTTGGTCCGCCGGTATCATCATGCTGGAGTCCATCGTCGGCCGTCCTCGTCATGCGCGCGTCGACCATCTCCCAGTCGGAAACCGGATCGAGGTGTGGTCCGATATCGTCGTCAGGCAGGTCGCCGACTTGGCCAGGTCCAACGACTCGGTCGTCGATATCATCAAGCACATGGTGGTGAAGATGCCCCAGACCCGACTCTCTGCGGGCCAGTGCTTGCAGAGGGCATGCGGGAGCGGTCTCTTCAGGAGGGACAACGGTGGCCAGATTGTGGATGTCGAGGACGCCCCCGCCAGGGGGAATCACGATGGCCGAGTTGTCGGATCGGACGACGCCACTTCTCAGACCGCAGCCCCAGACGCCGAAGCCCATGCCGCGACAAATATGGCAACCTTGGACGCCGCGGGTGCCCGAAGTGACGACGCGGCCAGGCCAACGCGGCCAAGCCAAGTAGCTGCAGGTGGGGGAGACGATGTATGACGGGCTTACCCTGAACTTTTGCTTGGCTTGAGACTGAGCTCGCCATCGTCAGCAGCTTCTCTTCTTCTTTTTTTTCCCCCGTGATGTATGATTTATTGCTTGGGATGCCAACGGCGGCTTTCCTACGAGCCCTGGTGGCCGGACATATATATACCCAATCAGTGAATCTATTGGAATCCCACCAGACTTTCACACACACATAACACACATACGATTGCAAGAGCTGCACATGCCCCTGAAAGACGACTGGAAGTGGTCTCCAGGGGTAGCGTAGTGACTTTCAATCGACTGAATCACTAACGCAGTGACGCGGGCAACGTGACATGAGCAACATGACCTGGACGATCCTCAGTGACGAGTATGTCACAAAGAAACATGTGAAACTGTCTGAGCGGAAGAACAGACTTTGAGGGGTATTTCTTCTCAGCTACGTATCATGTTTGACCACGGACCCAGCTACGATCCAGCTACGATCCAGCCACGACCCAACTAGGATCTGCCTGACCACGTCGCTAGGGTATCTAGACTCGACATGTCGAGTCTCCACCTGCTTAGCCAGAAAAACGCCAAGGGTGGTCTCTGAGGTACGTAGAGTACGGTGCATAGCTAGCTGGCAGCAGCTCAACCGGTCTCTCCGTCTTACCGATCGATTCAGTCACGCACATATGAGCTTTGCGTAGGATGATCAACCGAAGTTTGAATGTACTCGACGTTTTGGCGGATGGAACTCTAGCACTTGTTTTCTTAAATTACCCCAGGGTTTTTTTGTGTTGTGACACACTGTATGTATGTATGTATGTATGTATGAATTCCTACTCCATTCTAAAGCTAGCTAGGCTAGAATATGCTGGGAATCTATAAGCTGGTAAGGAAAGCCACCAGGTCACATGATTAGACATGTAGCCCTAGAGTAAAAAACCTCCCCTCTGACCCCCCGCTGGGGATCCACCTATCAAGCGACTGTGAACAGATAATGTGACTGCTTTGCAGTCAAGCAGGGGGAAGCTGGTCCTGGGCCCAGAAGAACTGGGAGAGAAGATTGAGTTGTAGGAACCATGTTGTCACCACGGCGGCTGTCCGGGGGTTGGAAGTTAGCTGCTGCAAGTCAGTAGTGGGGACTGCCTGGCACAGCTGCCTTTGTTCCCTGTGGAACCTGGGACAGTCCAGCACTATGTGTTTGGCAGTCTCCTGCTGCCACCTACAGGGGCAGGCTGGGGATTCAATGCCGGGGACCCGGCAGGTGTGCAGGAAGCCTGCCAAGCCGATCTTTCCTGTGCGGAGTTGGGTGAGGAGGCTGCTGTGTGGCTTCGGGAGGCCAGCGTGGAGGCGGAGGGCCGCCGTCTTGTGCGGCATGTTTTCTGTTTTCCATCCTCCTCCAGGGTCTGGGTCAGTGGTGCGGTGGAGCACTGGTGGGCCGCCTTCTAGTTCACGCCATCAGTCCCAGCACCACTGCTCAGCCAGCTGGTAGGCCTGCCATAGTGTCTGTGGGGGTGGGCGGCTGTTCATCGGATCCTGGGCGGACTCCCGGTGGGGGTGGTCAGACCACGGGGGGAGGCCCAGGTTGGAGGAGATGTCCTCCATGCGTTGCTGTTGGCGCCAGAGGATATCCCTGGCCCATTCGTGTTTCATGTTGCCCGGCGTGGGGCCGGGGGTCCGGCGGGGTCCGCGTTGTGGTGCGAGCTGGCCTCGTAGGCGGCGGCATGCAATGTTGATCTCCTGTGGGGATCCGGAGGCTGCCAAGCGTGCGCGTGCTTGGAGTTGTAAGCGTGCTATGTGGGCGCGGAGTGGTGGGACTGCTGCTTCGTGTTCAAGAGTCTGCCGGCTGGTGGCCTTGAAGGCGCCGGTAACTGTCCGGAGGCATCGCTGCTGCACACGTTCCAGGGGTTCTCCAATCCAGTGTTGTTTGGCTGGCCGAAGGGTGCCCTCCAGTGGAGCCCATATAGTTGCGCTGTACGTCAGGCATGGGCGGACTACTGCAGTGTAGATCAGTCAGGCCCTGGTAAAGCTTGCCCCCCAGGTGGACTCAGTTAGCGCGGTGAGAGCGCGGGACTGCTGCGTGGCGCGGTCGTATGTCCGTCGGATGTATGGGCCCCATTTGTGTGACACACTGTATCTCTCACAACAAGCTTTTTTGGTGGAAAAAAGGTTTGTCTGCCAGTTATGAGAGCACAGAGCCCTTGATAAGAAGGATGGGAGATGAGGCTGGATAGGAAGACTGTGGAGATGAACGCTAGAGTAGAGACTATGATTGGAAATAGATAGAGTAATGAAGCTAGGATGTGAAGAGACAGATTCTTAGAGGAGAGAGGAGAGTAGGAAGACAGGAAGAGAAAGCTGAAAAAAACACAAAAAGAGGTGGTATTGAGATTATAAGTATTGATGGAGAGTGGAACTGAAGGTCACGAGTGTCGGCTGTGATAGTACTTGGAATACAATCAATAGTTTTAGTTCAGGAGAAAACTGTTGGTGGGCTGATTGAGTGACAGGGATTTGGAAAAGAACAAGAGGAGAAAGAGAGAGGAAGAAAGAAGTGGGAAAGGGAAGATGAAGGAAAGCAAGAGAGAAAGAGAAGAGAGAAGAAACAAAAGAGAAGAGGGAAAATAGATGCCAGACCACAAACGTCAAAGTCCTTGGAAGAAAGAAAGAAAGAAAGAAAGAACAGAGGCAGAAGAAGAAGACAAGCTAGGAGTTTATACTAATACAATCTCTCCCTTGCCCTCCCTCCTCTCCTCTCCCACGCTTGTCTCCCCCACTCCTCTCTCCCTTATATCAACTACCTGTATCCCACCCCAAGCCTCGCCCTCACTCTGTCCCTCACTCTTAGCCCTCGTCTGTAGCTCTCGCTCTGGCCCTCACTGTCCCAGACACCCTTTCCCCCTGCACCTAAGACACTCTCGATCGATTCTTCAAAAGACCCGTAGTGGGGACAGCAATGATGCGATGTTCCTTTTTTTTTGTGTGTGCGTGTGTGTATATATTTCTGTGTTGTCTGAGCGATGTAGTTGCAAAGAAATTACAATCGGGTTGGACGGTCAGACAGTCAGACGGTCAGACTGTCGGATGGTGAGATGGTGAGATAATGAGGCGGTGAGACGGATGTTGTTGCATTAGATTGGGCTGGCCGGTACATTTCCTCGTTGGTCTAGGGAATGAGTCCCCGAAATGGCCTCGGAGGAGCTCAAGAGTGGGATTGAATGGCGCGCAGGCAGGAGGGAGAGTCGAGCACTGTCTGTCACCGATAGCGATGATCGGCCCAGCCAGAGAGGTGGAGACGGCGAGCGGTGTTCATTCCGGTCGCGCGCGCTTCGTGCCGTGGGGATTCCAGCTGCCGTCCCCGCCGACGCTGGCGGGTTGCGCCTGCGCCTGGACCTGGCTCTGGCCGAAGAAGGCTGGGTTGTAGTGTGGCTGCGGATGCGGAGATTGGTAGCCTGGTTGACCTATGGTCACGACGGGTGAGCACGGTATCGATGCTGGTGTGGGCAATTGAGCAATCTAGACAGTCTGGGAGTGACGGTGCGACGACGATATCGTGCTGCTGCCGAGAGAGGTCGTGGGAAAAGCAGCAGGGTGAGACTCGAGAGGAAGAGGAAACGGAGGAGGAGGAGGGAAGCTCTCGATGGTGACGGTGATGGTGAAACCCGACGGGGCCACATCGGACGGGCTGGGATGGAAGAGCTCGTAGATATAGGATGACGGATGACGGACGAAGCCATCCGCGACCGCATCGCCCGTCCAAAGAGGAGCTGGCATACCTTGTGGCCCGATATGGGCCATGGCCATCGGTGGAGCCACGCCGCCCATCGGCCCGGCCATGCCGCCCATCATGCCCGGCCCGGCGCCCATGTTGGCCATACCGCCCATCATGCCGTTCGGCGCCATGCCGCCTCGACCGCCGCGGCCGGCCATCGGTCCGGTGCGCATGGCGCCCATCATGGCGCCGCGGTTGGGATAGCCGTAAGGGTTCACGCCGCCCACCATGCCGCCCGGGTAGGCCGTCATGGGGGCGCCCTGGAAATTGACCGCGGGCGCCGCGACCATGGGGCCGGGGAAGTTCCGGTGCTGGAAGGCGCCGACATTGTTGTTGTTGTTGCCTCGACCGCCACGGTGGTTGAAGTTACCACGTCCGCCTCGGTACGAATGCATGCCGGCGCCGGGCACCACGTGGTTGGGGTTGTGGCCGGCCCAGCCAGGGCCTATGTGGCCGCCAGGAGCGGCTCGGTGGTCTTGGTTCCGCTGTCCGTCCTTGCCGCGCACCGGGGCGTCCTTGGGGAGGGTGCGATATGGATTGACGGAGCTCGACGCAAACGAGACGGGGAACTTCTTGGATTGCTGATCCTCGGCCAGCGCTTCGATCTTCCTCTTGGCCGCAGTGGCAGCCTGCGGGGTGACGAACTCGAGGTAGGCTTGCCTGCAGCATCGGTGAGCGTGCGACATCCACGAAGGAGCTCGCCGGCGGGGCCATACCCTTTGCTCTTGCCGTTCACCTTGTGCTCGCTGAACGTGACGTCCTTGAGCTCCTGCTCGCACTCGGCCTTCTTGGTCCAGCCGCGGAGCTCATCGTCGGTGTTCCACCAATTCAGGTCGGTGACGACCAGAGCAGAGGTCGCTCCGCTGTCGATTGGCCGATCGTCTGGGCTCTCCTTGCGCTTGATCCCCTGTTTCGGTGGGTCCGTTTTGGGGGTGGCCAGCTGCCCGGGCTTGACGTGCTCGGGAGACTCTCGCTTGATCTCTGCCGCAGCGCTCTGGGCACCGACGTGGCCGGTACCACCGAGGACGCCGTCGTTAGCGTTCTCGACGTTCGCGATCTGCTTGTCGGTCGGCTGCGGCTTAGAGCCGACGTCATCGCCGTTGGACTTGTAGTCGGCGCCTTGACCGACGCTCTGACCGACGCCGTCATCAACGCCGTCAGCCGGAAGCTCGTGGGCGCTGAGCTCGACTGCCTGGTCAGTCTTGTCCTCCTCGCCGTCGCCATAGACGTCGATGTCAAAGTTATCCTCATCAGAAGCCATGCTGTCAACGGTGGATGGAGAGGCTCAGGTGAACGAGCGGCAGATGCTGACGTCCCCTTTGATTTGCTTTATAGATATGACTCTGCCTCTGCGTGCTCAGACTGCAAGAACAATTCTGGAGGGGACATGAGAGAGAATCAGCCGGAGAAGAGAAACTCGAGGCCTCGATCACATTGGAGCTCATTGCGGCGGATTGGTGCCGGCGGATGAGCTGACGCTAGCTCGTCACTTTTCTCCGAGAAGCCCGCGAGAGTGATGTATGGTGGTGGTTGCGGCCAAGAGAGAATGTAAAAAAAAAAACCGACAGGCATGGTGATACGTACATGTTCGGGCCCGGCAACAATTTCGAGAACAAACGGAGTAGGCAGTGAGACTCTTGCGAGCTCGGTACAGTCTTCAAAGTCCCAGTGCGGACGAGGTGCAGAACAGACCCGATTTCGCTATGACCAGGGATGGGATGAAAATAGGCACGTTGGATGCCCCCTGCTTTGAAGCAGGCGTCGCAACGAGATCTGCAAACAGGCCTGACCTGACCGAGAAAGATGAAGTCTAGTCGGTCGCCTCCCGAGAGGATGCAGGACCAGGCTCGTATGAGCACCGCAGCGTACTGGACTGTAAAGAGAAGCAGTCCACCGAGATTGAAGACAGAGAGAGAGAGCCTGGACAGTCGACTCGAACCTGACGGGGGCCACTGCCGTGGCGAGGCAGGAGAGGATGGGAAGTCCGAGCAGGCCGATCCTCTTACCGGCCACCCTGTCGACACGGCCACGGCAAGGCTTCTAAGCAGCCCAGTCAGTGGACGAGTAGACGCTCAAGACGATCGACCAGGTCTCGGACGAGATCAGAGTTGAACCGAATCCAAGTGAAAAGAGCCGGTGATCCCAGAAGAAACGCCAGACGCGGCGGCGATTGCTCTGAAAGGCGCGCTGTATCGTCAGAACGGAAGCTGCTCGGCTAAAACAGCCCGTGCGGCTCTGCCCGGCCGATACGTACCGTACCGGCAGTTAGACGCCTGGTCACGGGACCGGCAAGCTCCGTCGAGGAAGCCAGCTGGCAGTTCCTAGCAGACATACTGTACGTTACCACCTTACGTGCCGAACGAGACTTCGAGTGCGCGACAACGACGACAGACCCTCTCGTCCCTCGACCAGCACACCACGAACACCGCACCAAGACCACCGACGTCCTCCAAGGGTCTCTCGACGTCGACAGTCACGGCCTCGTCGTCGTCACCATGTCCGAGCAATTCAAAGAGATGGCCGACATCCCACGGGATTTCCTCAAGGACGGCAGCATGTTCCTGAATCGATGCACGAAGCGTCAGTCTTTTTTTTTTTTTTTCCCTCTCTCTCTTTCCCATTCTCCATCTTGATCTTCTTCTTGGGCCCTTTTCAGAGAAGAGAGAGAGAGAAATATGGACGAGACGCCCTTCAATCGGAACATGCTTTCTGACACAAGTCCTCTTCTATCGGTGTGTGTGTGCAGCCGACAAGCGTGAATTCATCAAAATCTCCCAGGCCGTCGGCGTCGGCTTCGTCATCATGGGCACCATCGGCTACTTTGTCAAATTGAGTGCGTCGTCTCTGTCCTCGTCGAGCCTCATCACTCCTCACGGGAGAGCGCCTCCTCATGTCGGTGAATATGCACATGCTGATACGGCCTTGTGCTCGTCGAAAAGTTCACATACCGGTCAACAACATATTGGTCGGCGGAGCATGACCGATGTCGTTGACCCCTTCGACTTTCCTTACGGCTTCGCCTCTCGAGAGCTAAGTGTGAGGAGTATCTGCAGGCAGGACGGCGTCCGAAAAACTGTACACTAATGAAGCGATTGGGACCTCGTTTTTTGGGGTACGAATAGTATCATGTTCCTATGTAGCGTCGTGGCGGGTGCCATGGATCAAGCATTAGGAGAGACCGACGGCGTACATAATCCATCGATTCCATGATCCGTCAATTGCAATAAGCTCATCGTCCATAGTCAATCGTATGAGGGGGGGAACATGCATCACGTCCCAACGACATTCGTTCAAACGTCTCGCGTACCTTACCTCGACCGAGATGGCCCCGGTGGGTTCCAGCCCACATCGTACTAGTCCTCGCCCTCGTCGCCCTCGCCCAGCTCCATCTCCAAATCGCTGCAGATGCCGATGACCGTCGGTGGATCGCCTTCGTCGTCGACGGCGCCGTCGGCCCACGAGTGCACGGTGCAGCTACCCCTCGCCAGGCCGTTGCCATTCCACGACGTCGCTGTGACGGGGGGAAAAGACACGAGGTTAGCGTCGAGATCACCCATCGAGACGCGGGGAACGCTTACCGGCGATGATGGGTGCGTGGGGGTGCCAGCTCGCATCCCGCACGCAGGCCCCGGCTTCGGCTCCCTCGGTCAAGAAATGACCAGGGGTCATGCCGCGGCGGGGACGACGGGAGTGCGTGCCTCCCGTGGCCTGGAGCACGTCGATCTTGCCGGCCACGGTGCCGTCGAGGTTGTAGATGTAGACGGCGCCGTCTTCGCTGCCCGAGAAGACGTAGCGGGAGTCGGTGCTCGACGGCGGCGAGAAGTGGCATCGGATGAGCGTCTTCAGCACGCGGTGCCCGCGGAACGTGACCAGCGACGTGTCGCGCGGGTTGGGCTTGTGGTCTGCCGGATCGTAGTCCATGTAGCGGTAGTCGAAGCGGCTGCGGCGCAGGCTGGAACGCACGCCGTCGTAGTCGTCCTTGGTCGACATCTTGCGGAGGTCCCACAGCTTCATCGACTGATCTTTGCTGTTGCTGAGCACGTAGCGGCCGTCGCGTTTGCTGTCGATGGACGTGATGCCTTCGTTGTGGCCGAGGAAGACGCCGGCCTCGCGGCCGTCGGTCATGCTGCGCCTGTCCCAGACCTTTATGGTCGAGTCGTCCGATCCGGAGTAGACGATGTGCGGCGAGGCCTTGTCACCATAACAAACGGCGTTAACGTCGCCTTCGTGCCCATCGATTCGCGAGACGCTCTGACGAGTTTCCAGGTCGTACGCGATGACGGAGTTGTTCGATGTCCCCGCCAGAATCTCGTGACCCTGATCCGAGAAACATATTGACCATATCTGTTCCGGTCAGAGGTTGTTTGGACCGCGAAACGCCGGAGCGGAGGAGGAGGATACGGATGGAGGCGCGCGGGAAGGGGGAAGGGGGAAGGGGGAGGAGGAATAAAGGGAATAGGAAAAGGGAAAAGGAAAGGAAAATCACGACGGCGAAGATGCTCACCCCAAAAGTCCCGAAGGACGAACTATGATCACCACGATGTCTTCGTGTTGCAAGATCCATGAGGTATGGTTCGTCTGAGTCGTCACGATCCGTCGGCGCGAGACATACGACATTCCGGATAGAGGAGTAGGCCAAGAACCTGTTGTCCGGGCTGAGGCTTGCGTCGGTGATCGTCCAGGAGCCGTAGGGGTAGAGCACCTTCTTATACAGACTCCAGCGGTGCGGGTTCGAGGTGTCGTAGAGGCGCACGCGGAAGTCCTGGGCGCAGCAGTAGAAGAAGTTGCCGTCGCCCGAGAACTGGCCCGAGTATCCCCGCTCGGTGTATCGAATCGTGAGGTCGGCCTTGGACGACGGTATCGTGTCCTGTTCGCGCGCTTCTCAGCCCTCAACTCTAGTTCGGCGCATGCAGCACGAGGCGTCGAAAGGGCGCCGCTAGTCTGACCTGTGCAATCAGCGAGTTGATCGCCCGCCGTCGTCCGACCGAGCCGACGCCGAGTTCTCGAGCGAGCAGCCGCGGTGACAAACGCGCCTTTCCGGGCCGTGACCGACTGGGATAGGCATCCCTGGCACCGTACGTCCCCGAGTGCATGAGCTCGACACCGGCCTCGTTTGGGATCGGAGGGTAGTTGCTGGTCGACTCGCGCTGATCCTGGGCCGGCGTCCTACGCGGCCGGGCATCCTCGTTGTCGGCGTCGGATCCGTGAAGCCTCCGATCGGAGAGATATGGCACCAGGTACATCCAGTCGTTGTCTTCACCAAAGTCCTCGGGGATTTCTTCTCTGCCGTCTGCGTCTTGTCAGTCGGTCGGTCAGGCCGAGGACGCAGGCCCGCGACGGCTCTTGGCTCCCTACGATGCATATCTTGGGCCGTGGCCGTTGCGACTCGGACCAGGTTACCGTATGCGCCTGAGCAGTCAGCGATCTACATTTAGAACGCCGCAAGGGTTCCTGGGCCATACCGTTCACGTTCTCGTCCACGTATTCGTCATCGTCGTCGTGTTCCTCCCCCTCTACCTCCTCGTCTTCGTCCTCGGACTCATCGTTCTCCGTAGTGGGCTCATAATCCATGTCGTCGCTGTCTCGGAGGGTCGCCGAGTCGACCAGGCTGGATCCTTGGGCAGCTGTCATTGTAGCCGGCGCTCCGTTTGCACGTTCGGATGCAGCTGTGTCCGCCACGTCCGCGGAGGGCGGACCACTCATGATGGCGGATGTGAATGTGATGGCCTGCAGAGCACTCGGTGTCAAGCATGCAGCGCTACAAACACATGATCGCTAGAGCAAGTGCGCAAGTACAAAGTGCTGGTGGCCAGTCACGGCAACGTACGTTCCGTACGGAAGTACGTACGTACTGTAAATCATCATTGTAGACGTCACTACCGCGATAGGTAGTGCGGTACGCAGGGCAATAGATAATTACTGCAGGCTCGTGCTTAAGCGGCCGCACCCCCTGAAGAGACAAGGGCCGCGTAGGATTTGGCTTTGATGCGCCTATCCCACCGACTCGAAATCTGAGCCCCACGTTGGGGGACGAAGCGGACTGGCTACACAACGTCTGCACATTCTTTCCTCCTCTGCCTCTGCAGAACAAACGGTTCTTGCTGCAAAGGAACAACCGAGAGGGAGCGAGGTGGCGTTGACGCGGTGCCGCCACTCCAACGGAGCGCGAAGGAACTGCACCGAATCGGCCAAGTCGCGGCATGTTGCAGCCTTCCTGTATGAAATAGCCCACGCTCGAAGGCATGGAGACTCAAGATGCAGCTGGTGACGGTGCCTGCGCAAAGATATCTGCAAGTCCGAGAGTTGACCAGGTCTATCACATTCTCATCGGCTTCGATGGTCCATCGGCATGGTAGGAGACTTCGCTCCCGGGTGTGGAACCCCCCTGTCGGACACAGAGACGAGTTCTGAACTCGGATGCGCGCCATCGGAATGCACGCCGAACAGACCGTAATCGGTGCTTCCTCGCTGCAACTCCGTTGACCTATTCCAGATGTAGGCGCTGGTGGGGTGCGTGCGTCGACAGGTTGGAGCAACAAGGCCGGCATTGCGATGCATGCCAATGATGTAGCGTCTCGCAGCCGCGGTGTAAGCGCCCGGTGTCAGTCCAGACTAGGACCTGTCAGGGGGCGGCAGTATCTCCTCCAGACCTTCGCCCGCTGATCTCCACCACCGTCCCCTGTTCTCCAAGTCGTCTGCACCGGCGCCAAGATCGGCCTTTCGCCGCCGGGCTTCATCTGCCGCTCGGACGCTAGCCTGCCGTTGCTTTTCCAACGGTCTTAGTTCGGCCTCGAGACCCTGTAGCTCTTTTATCTTCCGTGCCAGGGTCGAACGCAAGCTTGCCAACTCATCGTCGAGGGCGTCGTTCTCCTGCTGCCGCTCTGCGACGAGAGACAACGTTGACGGGAGGGACAGTCTCCGTGATGTATCCTCGTCGCTGCTCGTCTCAGGCTCTTGCAGGTCCAGGACGGCCCTCTGCAACGTCTCGACGACGAGGGGCAGACTACGGGCTTGAGCCAGTTGCAGTTCAACGTTCTCGTACCCTGCATCCGGTCAGAAAGAGCCATCGTTACGAACGGACGTGCTTGTCTCGGTGACGCGTCGATATCATACTCTCTGCGAGATCCCGACTTTTCGAATCGAGCCGTGCAACGAGCCCCTCGACGTCCAGTTTCTGCGCCTTCAGCGAGGCCTTTTCCCGGGCGAGCCGCGCTTCGAGCGCGACATTCTGGTCATGCTCCGCGATAATAGGTGGCTCATCCAAGATCGCCTTCAGGAATCTCTCCTTGGTGACCTGCTCGAGGTACGAAAATCGCAGCTTGGAGAAGAGCTCCTGGGAAACATCAGACAAGAGCGCCAGACCGGGAAGTACTACAGGGGAAGAACCAAAGACATACATGCCTTGTAATGTGCGAGCTCTACCTCCAGCCCTGCAGAGGAGGCATTCTCAACGGACTGGTCCGATGCGCCCGATGTTCGCGGGCCACTAGCAGCTCCGTCTAGGCCCAGTCCGGGATCGAGGGACTCTGTGAGCTTAAAGAACGAGAACTCGTAAGGGGCCTGAAGGTCGGAGAGTGGATCGACTGCTTCAGCTTGGCTGTTGTCCATCTTATCGGACACTGGAGTTACATTTCGGGTGGTGATTGCAGCAAGCACTGGTATTTGTGAGAGGTACGTATCGTACCCATACGAACAAGTATGTACTCCGTACTTCCGTACTGTAGGTTCACTTGTATCACGTGATAAACCGACTAAGCAATCTCTTTTCACGTGACTGTACATATGTACCTTTACGTGCCCTGTCTTCATTGATCGACACGTGATGGGGTAAGTCGACGGGCAAGCCAAAAACAGAGTCCGGTACTTACGTACGTAGCTTTTGGAATGAGCAAACCATGAGTGCTGTAGCATCGTTATCCGATGACTATGTTGCCGAAATTCTCAAGAAGGATGCGAAAGCGACGAGCGCGAGGCTGTCCACTGCTGGCACGCTGCCAAGGTAGCTCTCGATATTCGCACCCAAGTGCCTTGATCAGGATGCTGACCTACGTAGGCCCACGACAGGTGTGCCGAAGCCCAACATTCGATTCCTGAGGAACATCATCCGAGAGACCGACAATCACAACGCCTCGCTATTGGCACGAGAAGCAGACCAGTCAAGGTCCAGACTCAGAGCTCTCAGCCTGAGCAGACGCGCGTCCAAGAGTGCACATAGACGGGCAGAAGAGGACCATCTATCGGACAACGATGACCGCAGACATCGAAAGCGGCGGAGAATAGAAGAGACAGAGGAGGATAGGTCAGCGAGTAGCCTTTGGCATCGCAAAGCCAAGCCCCGTTCCAAGAGGCGAGAGAAAGACGCCGCTCACGAAAGTCGACATGGCGGCTCCGGGCCTCACGGCCAGAAAGTCGAGAGAGTTGAGATTGCCGAAGGAAAGGCTGAGCTCGAGGGCGATTCGGGGCGTCTGGGAAAGCGAGTGAGATCTCGAAAGAAACGAAAGCGCCATACATCTCGAGAAGACGTGTCGGATCGTGAAGGGCGTCTAGAGCGCGTCAGCAGGCGGCTCCGTTCGAGGACGAGATCCCCTACCCCGGACAGGGAAGAGAGAAGATCTAGACGTCAGCGGCGGCGGCGACGGAAACGGGATGGATCCAGATCCGCGAGTCCAAGACCTCAATCACCCCGTCGCCGTGAGGCAGATACCGAGTCGGCAGAGAAAGAATCCGGCTCGGATCCGCTCGAAGCCTTTCTCGGTCCAGCTCCTCCACGGCCTAAGCCGGCTATACTGAGTCGAGGCCGCGGCGCGTTTCGGTCGACGACAGCAGCGATAGACTCGCACTTCGCCGAGAGCTACGACCCACGGGCGGACGTGCGGCCGCACAGCGAGCCCGAGGACGACTGGGACCAAGCGCTCGAGGGTCTAAGAGACCGACAGCGCTGGAAGCAGCAGGGGGCCGATCGTCTGCGTGCGGCCGGCTTCACCCAGGACGAGATCGACAGGTGGTCCAAGAGCGGCGAGAAGCGCGAAGACGACGTGCGGTGGGCGAAGCCTGGGGAGGACCGCGAATGGGACCGTGGGAAGGTGGTCGATGCGGACGGAGACGTCCTCGTCAAAACCAAGTGGCGCAGGCTCCAAGGACTTGATAAGATATGATGTGATGCATCGTGGGGATTGTTTGCTGGATCACGAAGAATGTCGCGTTATCGAGAGGCCAACATTCAGCATCGTTCTACGGAGCTTTACAAGCACTTCCAGCTGTTGGCATCGTTGCCCGCGACTCACGATCTTGGACATCCTCACACGATGAAAGTCACGTGAAAGTGCTATGATTAGCATAGAGCCTCCCTCTAATAGTCGCAGACCCGGCGCCAGAAGTCCACGATCACCGCTGTTGACGACGCAGCGTCCGGTCAACCCAATCCGAGCCCTGGCCATCTCCTATATCCCCCCCCCCTCCTCTATTCTCTCCTCCCCCCCCCCCCCCCCCTTTTTTTTTTTCCCAACCCCCCTTGCTGTCATTTCCGAGCTGCACAGTGCGTGACCGGACAGTAGACGAGCTTCGGGCCTTGGCCCTCCGCAAACGAACGAGCCCCCGGTTCTGGGCGAACACAGATCTCTGGTCTCTCAGCCCGGCCAGCCTTCCCAGCCTTCCTACAGGAGCCGGCCCAGCTCTCCTAGCCCTCCCAGCTGTCTGACGAGGTGATGGCCATGATGGTGAGGGTCTCTCTCGGCGGCGGCCGTCGGACGATGCCGCCCGCCATTCAGCAGGCGTGACAGGCCATGGCCCAGAGGCACAAGCCACTGCATCCCACGACTCGGGTGTTTATCCGACGACGACGCCCGTCCGGGACCAACATCGATTGCCAGCGATCCTGGTCGGGGCTGGTAGGCTGGCGTGGCTGAGGTACTTCTGTCGTACAAGTAAAATACGTAAGTTTTTACCGATATGGCACCTTTCAATGCCATGGGCCACCGGTGTGTAGATCGTAGGCGGACAAATGGCGGGCTGGTACAGTAGATATCAGAATCTTATTACTTCTGGCTAGTCCACAGAGATCAGTAGATGTGCCACAAAAGTTCATGGTCGAATGCTTCATGGAAATTCAGTCTTAAGTAATGACAATTGAAGAATGGCAATCCAAGCTCCCTTCAGTCTCCTTAGAACTGGGTGCGATACGTCCGTACGAAGGTACGGAGTACGTATATACGTACCGCATCTCCAAACCGAATCTGCTTACCTAATCATACGCCCACTTAGGGCTAACCCTAACGCTCTGGCCACACACCCGATTCAATTACGCAGGAATCAAAAGTGTCCATGTGACGCGCCGTAGCTCTTCGAAATCCACGACGCCGTTGACCCTCCGGCGTGGACCACACTCTGTCAACACCGCAGTTGATCGTCATCCTCAAAGATTGAAGGGCCGGGTTGAGATAGTGCATCGGAGCGAGGCGTCTTCTAGCCATCATGAGTACGTCGTCCCCTGTTCCGCTTCGTAGTGCTTGACGACGATGATACGACCTGCGACGACGATGATGGGCTGACGCTTGCTTTTCCGATCCGAAAAGCGAAGGGAACGTCTAGCTTTGGCAAACGCCATGTCAGTTGATCCTCGAGCGCGGCGTTGTCGGTTTTTCTGGCGTCGATGCCGGTCGGCAGAACTGGGTGTGTGCGGCGAGACTGATACTGGCTGTCCCACAGAACAAATCACACACGCTCTGTCGACGATGCGGTCAGTCTCTGTTCTGCATCGAGCTCGTCTCGCGGGACCTCAGCTACGAGCGTCCTCGCCAGATGGGACTAGATGCAGGATTCTACGTCGATGTCAGGCCTCCAATGTATGCTGACACGGGCTGTGGCCATCGCACAGGTCGTCGGTCTCTGCACGTGCAGAAGCACACTTGCTCGTCGTGCGGATACCCAGCGGCAAAGATGCGGAAATGTCAGTTCGAGGCTTCCCCCCGGAAGCGCCATCGTCCCGTTCCATCCCATATGTCTCCTGCGCTATATCCTTCAATCATCCCATCCAACTACTTCCTGCGGACAAAGACACTGACTCTATCAACGCAGTCAACTGGTCCGAAAAGGCCAAGCGGAGACGGACCACGGGAACGGGACGGACGAAGCATCTCCGTCTCATCGCTCGACGCTTCAGGAACGGCTTCCGGTCGGGCTATCCTAAGGGCGCTCGAGGGCCGCCGGTGCCAGCTAAAGCTCCTGCTGCTTCGTCTTAGAGATGCGTTGAGGAACGTCGAATGGGAACTCGTCTCGGAGTCTGCCTCCATGGTCCATCTCTGCCGTATGCATGTCTACGTCGGTGTCTACATCTCTGCCGTGTCCATGTCTGTCTGTGTATACGCCCATGTCCACTCGGGCCTTCGCGTTCGGGCCTCGACGTTCGTGTTCGATGTACGTACGTACGTAGTAGACGCATCTGGGAAATGATGCGAGCACGACCAAAGGCACTCGAGGAAAGATCCAACGACACAAATGACACTTCCATGTAGCTCAAGAGTCCAATGCAAGACGAGGAATCTGCTCCCTCCCCCGTGCTTCTTCCTCTCCAGCTCTCTTTTCCTTTTCTCGTCCCTGATCATCTCCTCTCATCTCCAGCTGTTTCTTCAGCTCTTGTCTTCCCTCGATCATCTTTTCCCCCTTTGATCCATTTTCTTGACCATTCCTCGCTTTTCTTTTCCTTTTTCTTTTTCTTTTACTTTCTTCTCTCTTCTCTCCTCTCCTCGTGCGCAGTAGGACAAGCGGCTTGCCAAGGTCGATGCGGCGGCAGCGAGAGTTTCGAACGAGCAAAATTGGAGCGGGAACAGCAATCCAACGAACCATTTTTCAGGTGCTTACATTTTTTTCTCCATGTCAAGGTTCTCTCCTTCCAAAGGCAAGTCAAATCCTTAGCTCATGTTCGAAACATGGAATTCAACCTTGGTCAAGAGCATCGACCGGGGTACGTAACGTAACGTAACATACGAGGGGGCACCGGTATCTTGTCGTGCTTGTCAACACCTTTGACCCGGAGAATTTCATCCCAGCTACAGTACGGACGTGGCTGCATTACTGACATGCCATACTTTTACCTGTTGGTACTTGCTAGTACCAGTCTCACATGCGTCATACGAGAGGGGATGGACCTGGTATACTGTACCCGTAAACGTCTGTAGAGTTCCTGCGACCGAGACATCGCCATGATCACCTCGTGAACTCGGCTGCTCCAATCTACGAACAGTAGAAGCTCTGTTTCGAGTACTTACGTATGACACAGCCCACTGTCGAGGGAGATGTTTTTTCAATGCAGGGCGATGGGCTTGCCAGACTATATCTGAGCTCGTCACCGTCCGTCCTGTCGAATGGTGTCCTGCTCGCAAAGTCTTTACGGCAGTTACGGTACCGTACAGTACAGCGCAAGGCACCTGGTTCGTCTTCGCCATGGCCCGCACCACCTTCTTGTCCTTCTTCTCTGTCGTCCTCGTCCTTCGGGCCGTCCTTCCAAGTGTGTCGGCACTATGCATCTGGTGGCAATGTGACAAGCCTTCGGTGCGACAGCTCAACATACCACAACCGTGGCGTGACGATCAAATCATCCACGGTACCCTCATCGTGTACCGTAAGTCCGTCGCGGGCGACCTGACAGCTGTTGGCTGTATCGACCAAGATGGCCGAAGAGCCTATCTCAGTTCGCCTTCGTGCCAACAAGAATCCACGCATGCAGTCTGTAAGGGCCAGCACACAGCACCACTTTGTCTTCAACCGAAAAAAAAAAGGGGGGGGGAGGGGGGGGAGGGGGGGAGGGGGGCAGACTTGACCACTAAGAAGTTTTGACAGACAACACTCCACTCTCACAAGGTGTCGTGCTTCTCGCACAGATGAAACCTCCGACTTTCTGTGGCTTGCTGTACGATATATTCGAATGCTGTCCAGACTTGGCGAAGCAGGGGGATGCTGGTGCGGGTCAGATTCCGGTAATTTTGTTCCTCTGCTTCACCGCTGCAGAGCTTGATACAAAACACTCCCCCCCCCCCCCTCTCTCTCTCTCCCCTCTCTATCTTGACATGAAATGCTCCAATGCAGCGGTCGCGTCTATTCTGACAATCACTGACCAAGTATCTTGTCCGCTCGCCTTAGATTCTGAACCGTCACTTCTCTGAGCTTCGCAGGCCTATTACCATCACCTTCAAGACAGCGCAGAGTTATTACCGGTATTGGCAAATCAGAGGGAGCACTCTGGACGCGACGGCGTCCATCGGTCCCCATCGTGGGAACTCCGACCGGTCTTCCAAGGTCTTCGTCATCATATGGCACCCTGCCAGGTGACGAGAACAACTGAGAGATTATCTTCCTGGGTACATCACCCTTGGCGTTCGATTACTAGTAGCCATGAAGGATTGATCTGGCGGTAGACAATACTCCTGGCAAGACCAGGCCGAGGAGACCGACAGCTCTTCTGCAGCTCTCGTCTTCCTCGATCATGTTTTCCCAATGATGTCCATCTCCAACCGTTTCTCTTCCCAACCCTTTCAGTCTCTCCCAATCATCCCTGTCCCAAACATGCGTGAGAGGGGAGAGGCGAGGAAGATAGAGAGAGATGGAGAGAGGCTGGTTCAGTAGGAGATTCGCTTGGTTCTTCTCCCCCTAACTTGAGGCACTAACGCAGACAGGTTCAGTTCTCCGTCGCCTAGCTTCATCGGCTCGTCATAAGGTCGAGATATATAGGGGATATAGGAGATGTGAGAGATGGACGGACACTCTACTATGACGTACTGTGACATACTGTAAGATGCTGTGAGATGCTGTAAAGATACTGTTCTCCTATGCAGATACCGTTGAAGTATCCCTCGTACTGTGAAGATGCTGTGATATCCCGTAGAGATATTGTCCAGATACCGCAAAGATGAGTCCCAGGTACCCAGATCATCGCCCCAACTCGCCCACGCCAGCAGCTCCTCTTTCAAAGACGCGCACGACGGTGGCGCTTCCCCCTGCTGTGCTCCCTCTCACGATTCCCCCTCTGTCCGCTCTCAGGACCGGTCCCACGGTTGCTGCTCTACCGCTTATATCAGCTGTACTCCCTCGCATGTCACCGCCTCTGCTACCTGCTGCTGTTGCTGGTGCCGATGCCGCCAATGCTGCTAGTGCTGCCGGTGGCGTTGTTGCTGGTGCTGGTGCTGGCGCCGACACCGAGAAAGACGGAGAGAAAGAGGAAGACGAAGAAGAAGATCCAGCGGGGTCGCCTGTGCCGGCTGCGCCCACAAAGTAGAGACATTCCATCTCCTTGATCTTTTCTCTGATGATCGTCGTCTTCTTCGTTCGCGCTTCGCTCGTGGTGATTGCGTGAGAAGGCCTTGGTGGGTTTTGCATCGTGCGACGGTCGTTGGTGGTGCGCTGATGGTGGACGTAGGAGTAGCTGGTGGTTGGGGTAGGGGTAGGGGTAGGGGTAGGGGTAGGAGTGGGAGTGGTGTGCAGGGGAGGGGAAGTGGGAGAGGAAGACGAGTCGGACTCGGAGTCGTCGTCCTCGTCTGCGAACGCGCCCCTCGTGATCCGTATGACGCCGCTCACGTCCCTTGCGACGCCGGTCTTCAACGGACGCAGGGAGATGATGAACCGGGCTTGGTGCGCGAGAGCGATCGTCATGGACGCGTGGTTGGTTTCGAGCGGGGTTGCACCGGCGGAGGTGAACGGCGCGGCTGTGCTGTGGGAGTAACGGTGGCGTTGGTCGAGGTGGGACCGAAGCAGAGGAGCATCGGCTGACAGCGTGAGAACGGTGCTGTGGACTTGCTGTTTTGCATCAAGAATCAGAGTGCATACTGCCACGTCTTGAGAATACCGTGAGGCTTGTAGGATCACCGTCATGGTGTGTGATACGGGCTTTTGAGCAAAAGAAACAGGGGATGAAGAGAACAGGCCCCTTGTGTGTGTGTGCAGATCTTGGCAACGCCGAGAACGCTTCACAGAGCAGGATGATGTCGAGGAAATAGAGTACGCCATAGTACGCGTCATCTGCTCAGAACATACCTCTCGCAGAGCATACACCATCCTCTGCACCCCCTCGACGGAGCATTCTCCAACGGCCGTCTTCGGCGTCGAACCAGCCGCGGCTCCCGACGGCGCCGTAGCCGCCAACAGAAAGTCCAAGCCGTCGATGACCAACACCACCGGAGCCGCCTTCTTTTTTCGAGCGGCTTGTCCATCCGAGGCGTCCAAGTGCTTGTATCGGTCTGCGGCCGGAGTGCCAGACTGAGGAAAAGGACCATTTCTGAATCCCTGGAGCCTGTCCCTGGCTCGAGCAATCTCCTGCAGTATATTTTCTTCGACGCGGTCCAGTCGGGAACTTCTTAATGTCGTGGCGGTGGTGGACGAGCTGGGGGTCGACGTTGTCTGGCTGGTCCTCGGCGGCGCCGCTGCTTCTCGAGGAAGTCCTCTTGCGGGAATGACGGGTGCAGCGGGCATCCCGCCTCTGCCGCCGCCGCTGCTGCTGCTGCTGCTGCTGCTGCTGCTGCTGCTGCTGCTGCTGCTGCTGCCGGCGCCACTAGGACTGTTTCCATGACGAAGGGCTTCTCGGGCAGGCTGTGCCGCTGGTGCAGCAAGTGGCGGCGATGCTGATGCTGATGCTGTGACAGAAATGTCGCCGGAGAAAAGACTCGTCAGGCCATCGACGAAGCGAAAGCGGTTTGTTCGAGAAAGCCTTGCTAGGTCTAATCCCTATCGTGACATGTCCTACATGAGAAACCGGCTTGCTTCTCTTTTCGGAACCCAAGAAAAAAAGCAGTGGATAAGGTCACGACGCCTGAGCAATCTGACAATGTATAACAGCAGCTTCGTATTCTGGCTCTCTTCTTTCAGAGCACAAAGGTATGATGGGCAGTAGAACGTCCAAGGAAAAGAGTCGAGTGACTAATCTCTCCCTCGATCGAATCCGATCAGACCGTTCGAGCGTAATCTGACCAAAGCCTGTGAACAGAAGTCGGTCATTTCTCCAACGTGCATACACACGTAGATCTTCTCTGGCGGGAATTCCACTTGAGAGCTCTCTCTTTCAAGTGCCACAAGAAACTGACAGATGACCAGCAAGACAAGAAAGTATCGAGAGGAAGTTCTATCAACCTGCAGAGGATAGAAAAAAATGAAAACCCACCAGTCGCCCCATCTCCCCTCTCCAAAAGTCCAGGTCTCTGAGAAAGCTGACCAGGACCACTGCAATCTCGTCTCCGTTCTCGCCCTGCTCTCTCTCGTGGGCACTCCTCCTCTCATCGTCAGCGGCATCCTCTTCTTCTCTCCTGCGATCACCGGTTTCGCCACCGTCCTTCCTCGACACCTCCCTTTCGAGCGCATGGCCATCTGGCGGCTGCTGTTCCCGCGGGGTCGGCCTCAGACTCGCACCGGTCGAACGCAGATAGTGGCATAGATACCGAAGAACGAGCCAGTTGGTCGATGTGGACAGTGTCGAGGTCAGTAGTATCAACGACGTTGGCGGTGGGAGGCAGATGTATGGTGTCAGCAGAGGGGGGATGAGGTTCCGGCTGTTCATGGCAGACCTCTCTGGTTCTATCCCTGGATAATGGGTGACCGTGCTCCGCGGCTCCTCGGTGGGGCGCGGTTGGATGGCGTGGACGGTAGAGACTTCTGGTAGAGCTACTGCGTGCCCCGGAGCTGGGTCTTGTCCGCCCTGAGGAGAGTCCCCGACTCTTGTGCTGTACCGGCACCACAGAAACCGAGATACGGCTACCGTGGCGTCTGGAGACGGTATGGTGGCTCAAGTCGTCCTATGCCTCCATAGGCCGAGAGCTGCCACGGTACTGGTAGTCAACGTGCCAAGCCGACTATGAAGGAGCTATCCAAGAACAAGATCAGCAAGCCAAACCCCCCAGTCGCCCAGTCACCCAGTCGCCAGTCATCCAGCATTTATGGCAAGTTGGCTCCAGGAATACAACCTCCCGTGTATCGGCCACACCATGGAGCCGACCTAAACGTGACTTGGTTCAAGAATCAGGTTTCGTGGGATTTTTAGGAAACAAGCCGCTGTATCCTGTGGACCGCTCTTCGCATGTGCGTTACAGTACGAGGTGGTGCATCCTGAAGAGATGCAGGCAATTGACAAGTCCTTGTCTTATTAGACGTGGCTAGCTACCGTACTATAGGAGACTCTTATTCAGGCAGACTTGTACGTGTAAGACAAGGGTTGTTGCAGTTGCCGTGCACACAAAAGAGGCGGCGAGTGAAGACTGATCTTTAATTCCTATTTGGTGACCTGAGCTACCATCACCTTTAATCAAGTGGAAGTGACCTGGAGTGTATATCCAAGCTACTACCCGTCTAAGCCAAGCCTGTCCGATCAGAGCCAAGCCTAACCAAGCCAAACCAAGCCAAGACCATCCAGCTGCTCCGACTGTCAAGTGGGTGTCGCTTGCTCCAGCTCAGCATCGAGACCGTCTTGACGGCAGAAGACGTGGTAGGTAGCCACCTTAGCAGCAATAGCCGTCGGTAACGAGCGGTCGTGCGAGTCGGCAGCCGAGCCACGGCAATAGCCAAAAACGCCTTGCAGGAAGCCAGAAAGAGCACAAAGATCGTCGTAGCTAGGCGGTTCCTCGACCCTCTGCTCCATCGAGCAATCCTGCAAGTTTAGGCCGACTCATTCATGCGAGTAGTTTCTCGAGAGCCTCAAATGGTGTTTCCTTCGTGTGGTCGATGACGACCTCCACTCGTTCGCGAGCCTCGTCCTTTCCGTCATCTTCATCATCATCTTTCTCGTCGTCGTCGTCGTCGTCGTCGTCGAAGCGATGGGCACTTGCAGGGACGCGGTCCTTGAGAACCATGTTCGTCCCGTCCTCAGGGACATTTGTCAGATGAATCTCGGTCGAGCCGTCCTGCTCGAGGCCTTCGGTCACAGATCTGTATTCCGATGATACGTCGCTCTCGCCTTCGGGAGGGGCCGCGCGTGGCTTGGGACTGAATGAGCTGCGGGCTGACACGCACGCGTCCTGGCTGCTGGGAGTCTTCGGCGGAGAGTCGTCGTCGCTCTCGCTCGACCCTGCCGTCTGCATGTCCGGGCTAGATGTGTGGACGTACCCCTGACCTTCGTCTGTTGATGCAACGATCGTACTGCGAGCCGGAGCAGCATCGGACTTGCCGTTCGCCGTCTGCGGTTGACGTTTGCCCTTGTCCTCGCCTTCTCCGCGGTGGAAGAGCTCGAGAACCTCTCCGCGGCGGGTAAGCCCCTCGTCCGTCTCGATCGTGTCGCTAGGAGCATCGACCTTCACCCGAGCCTCGGTCGGTTGTGGCCGCGTGTGCTTGTTGAGGTTCCACATGACGCCTTCTAGCTGCTCGAGGGTATGCTCGGCCTCGGACTTCTTGCTCTGCTCCATCGCGATCTTGCCAAGCACGTCGGCGAAGCACCAAGGGAAGCTGATCAGCGGACGGGACCTTTGGCCTGCCGTCCCTCCATCTTGTCCCGTCTTGGTATGGCTTGCGCTCCCTCCGTCCGGTGCTGCCGTCGTCTCACCCCGCTCCGCTTTGCTTTCTTCGAGGGCGGCAATGGTCTCTTCGTGCGTGGCTCGGTACATGGCAGCGACAAACGGCCCGAGCGCTTTCGTGTCCCGGCCGCCGACCTTCTCGAAACAGGTGTTGCGATAGCGATCTTTCAGGGCCTGCGCAATCTGCCCGAGTTCCTCGTGAAACTTGTAGTCCTTGCTCATGTTCGAGTGGCTGAGGGCGAACGTGGACCAGACCTCGAATTCTGTGGCAATCTCGTGCTGGGCCATGATGCGACGCATGTCGGTGTCGTACGCCGACTTCATTTGCTTGGCGTCCTGCAACAGCTGTTGGTCCGGTTGGTAAGCTTCTAGGATGCGAGCGTCGAACCGGGCGTCCTGGCGGGGGACGAAATCCACGCGCTCGACGCGGTCGTACAATTGGCCCAGGATACTCCGCGAGCGGTATATCTTCTCGCGAGGCGTGTGCTGTCGTTCCATAAAGTGCGGCCACACGTAAGGACGGAGTTCCTTGGGCATTTCTGCAGGCTCTCCCGTCTTGACATAGTCGACGGCTTTGGAATGGAGAGCGGCGAGACGAAGGCCTGGATCGTTGGTCAGCTCGCTGGAGCTCGACGATATTCCGTCGCTCGCCAGAAGCGGAAGCGGAGACGGAGACGGATGCCAGAGAGGAGGAGGAGGAGGAGGAGGAGGAAGAATAGAAAGGGGAAGGGGAAAGGAAGAGGAGAGGAAGAGGTAGGAGAGTAGAGATGCTCACACTTGTCGTCCTTCACCCCCAACTCCCTTTGATCCGCCTGGGCCAGATGCGCCAGAGCGATGCTCGGAAGCCGATCGTTCTTGATGTACTGCACGAAAAACCCCGTGACGTCGTCTTTCGACACGTCGCGAGACAGCTCGACCGGCTTCGGCGCGCTGTAGTCCATCGGTCGATGGTTCCACTCAGGCGGCATCAGATCCTTGTCCCAGATGACCAAGAAGTCGTCACCGTCAAGGTCGCCGCCCGAACACATGCTCGCGACGTCCCGATCCCCGATCTGCGGCAAGACGACGGCGTCCCGGATGTGCCGCAGCTGAGGCCTGTCGACGGCGCTCACGACCCGGATGTCTCCCGGATGCAACGACGGGTTGCGCGCCAAGAGACACAGACCCTCGACGACCCTGTACTTGCCGTCGTCCGCGTGGTCCGGCACCTGCAGGAAGATCTCGGGGAGGGCGCTCACGCGCTGGTCGAGGCTGCCATCGAGTCCGGCAGAACCGAACACGTGGCCCTCGAGGGACCGAGTCTCATCGGTGCAGCCGAGGACGAAGGCGCCGCCGTCGATGACGATCTTGGCCCGCTCCTTGAGGTACTTGATGCTCCAGGCGCGCCAGAGCTGCAGCAGCGACGCGACGAACGGCTCCTTGGTCTTCATGAAGCCCTCGGCCACCATGGCCGCGATCGCCAGCGTCGCCTGGTTCGGGTCGACCTGCCGCTGTAGCATCTCGAGCGCCATGTGCTCGTCGTCCATGGCCCGCTGCAGGTTCGCCAGCATGTGCTCGAGCTTCTTCATGAACACCTGCCCCTCGACGCCGAGGGCCGAGAGCAGGATGATGAGCTGGCGGTTCAGCGTCGCGGCGGCGTACTGCGACCAGCGGATGATCTCGAGGCCGTTGTGGATGGCGGCGAACTTGTACTGGCTGGGACGGATGTGGATCTCCCAGTTCCGAGCGTCGGGCCAGACGGCGAGCACGCCCTTGCAGCCCCCCAACCGAAATTGGAAGACGGACGGAATGTAGGGCAGACGGAGCTCGGCCGCGACGAGCTTGGCCAGGGACTCGGAGATTTTGCCGACGCCGTCCGTGAAGTTGAAGTCGTCCCTCTTCACGTCGAGGATCTCCTTGACCTGAACCTTCGTGCCGCCGATGGCCCTCGTGGTCGAGAAGCACTGCCCGATGCGTGCGGCGTACTTGGCGACGGTGCGGATCTGCGTAAAGTCACCCATCCACTCGCGGATGTGGTCGGCCCTGAGATGCGGCGTCGGCGCGAAGAAGTAGGCGCCATGCTGGCGGAACTGAGAGTTTCCGAACGCCAAGAACTCGTAGTGTCTGTCGCCAATCGTGATTCCGTTGGCCAGGGCTCGCTTCACGCGGGTGAAGACCTCGTCGGCGGTGTTCTTGTATGTCGATCCGATGCGGCCCTACCGCTTCCGTCTCAGCTACGGCCCCGATGCCCACGAACGAGGCCCCCTGGGGGACCACTCTCACTCACCTGAAACCTCTCGTCCATGAACTGGACCCGCAGGAATCGATCCGAGTGTTCCAGATATTGGCGTATGACGCGGTTAGACGTCTCGACGGCGGGAGTGTTGAAGTAGATCATGCTCGGCGTCACCGTGGCCTTCCGCATGTGGACGCAATATCGAGGGATCTTGGCCATGGACGACGAGGCACCTCGGAACGACGTCAGCGCAAACAAAGACGTGGGGTCGTAGACCCGGGTCTTCTGCTCCGCGACGTGGACCAGAATCTTCAACGCCCTCCTCTCGTCAAGCTCCGACAGCCGCTGCACAAAGGCTTTGGTGAGGTTGTGCTCGTTGAGCCGACCCTGCGAGATGCAGACCTCGAGCTGGTACCGCACCGCGAACGACAAGGGCGTAAAGCGGGCCTCTTGAAACTCGGCCAGGAACGACGTGGTCGTGTCGAGCTGGACGCTGGGCGGGTCGATGCAGTCCCAGACGGCGGGCTCCTGGTTCGACAAGAACTTCCAGCCATCCACCCTCTCGACGGTGACATTGTAGTCCTGAAGGGCGCGGCAGACCTGACGGTAGGCGGCCACGCTCGCGTCCGACGAGAGGTCGAACTTGAGCCGATAGGTTGTCCAGCGGCCTGGAGGGGAAAGCGTCGGTCAGCCAGCCCGTCAAGAGTGTGCCGAGAGTAGATGCCAACACCTACCAATGTCGATCACGGGCTTGGCCTTCTTGAGACTGAGCGGGGCGCCCCTAAGCTCGCGGGGATCGTAGACGATGTCGGTCTGACGGTACCAGGTGTGCCATTCGCTCCAGATCGGCACTTTCTTTTCGTGGCTGGCTTCCAGCAGGGCACCGGCCGCCTTTCGGAAGAAGATCGGCGGCGTTTCGAGCGAGATGAGCAGAAAGCGCGTCTTCGGCGCCACTTCAACCTCCTGGATCCGATTCAGCTGCTCGAGCGGGATCCTGAACCGATATCGTTCGTCTCGGTTCAGAGCGCCGACGGCGTCGGCGTCGGAGCGGAGGACAATCGCCTCCTTCGCAACTCGTGCGTCGTCGCCCCTTGGATCGGTGATGCGAAGGTCGAACCGGACGTCGATGTTCTTGCGACCCAGTTCCAGCTCGAACGCGATCTTCGAGCCGGCGACGGACTCGGTACTGCGCATGATCATCATGGCGCTGTCATCATGCATGAAACCGAAGTCGATGGCACCGAGCTTCAGAGACTTTGCAGTTCACGGGCAGATGTCAGCGGCAGCACGGGCTCAAGAGAAAGGGAGATCTGTACAAGTGGCCGTACCATGATGCGGGGGTATTTCACCGACGAGTCGGTGGGGCTCGGGACGTAGGTCCGTTCCCTCTTGTCGTCGAGCATGATGTCGAGGGCATGAGAACCTCTGCCGTTGGGCGCAGGGAAGAACATTCCTCGCCCCAGCCAAAAGGCCGTGCGAGGCGGAGGACTGACGCGGGGAAACATGCGTCAGTCAAGCCGTGCGAACGCTCGTGCCGATGCTCTCTCGGGTCGAGGAGGACTCACCGGAACCGAACCCTGGCGCCGCCATCCTTCCTGCCATGCTTGTCCTCAAAGAGCTCGATGTAATCGATGGCCCCCTCGACACTGAACAGTCTCCATAGCTCCAGCGTGGTGACCGTTGAGGGGAGGCCGCGGACCTTCAGCTGCAGCTCGTCCCAGTCTTTCCAGCTCGGCACACCCTTCGAAGTCGAGAGGTTGGCCCTCACCGCGGCGGGCTTCGTCGGCCTCGGCATGGTCCTGTGGTTGTTGTTGCCGTTGTTGTTCTTGTTTCTGAAATTGTTCCTGGCGGTGGTGGCTGTAGTGGTGGTGGTGGTGGTGGTGGTGTTGGTCGTCGTCGTCGTCGCCGTCGTCGTCGTAGAGGGACGAGACTTGTATGCCGGTCTGGATGGCGGTGCCTTGGGCAAGGTCGATGGCCGGTGCTGAAGCTGGCCCAACGCCCGTGGCTCCGCCGGCAGCAAGGCCCGTTGCTCTTGCCGTCGCGGCGCCGTCGCTGTCAGATCGGGGCCATCCCAGACGGGCGGTGGTGCGTTGTAGTCAAACGGCCAAGCAAGGGCCGGCTTCCGATTTGGGCCGGTCGACCGAGCCTGGCTGGCGTTGCCTGCTCCTTTGATCGACGAGAAGGAGTTGGTCGTGGCGCCGCCGGACGTGTCGTTCCTCCGAGGCACAACCCGGTAAGCCATGATCGGTCAGCCGGTCTATCAGGAAATACGTGGATCGACGTGACACGTGGCAGCCCGTGTTGTCCGAGGTTGGAAAGGGCACCGATGGAGAAATCGCGAGGCAAACCCCTGATGTGGTAGTAGCAGTAGCAGTGGCAGTAGCAGTGGCAGTGGCAGTGGCAGCAGCAGTAGCAGTAGCGCTGGTGGTCATGGTGGTAAAAGTCAGCCAAGGACTGTTTGCCGTGGAACGTCAACGACCCAAACGGACGTCTTTACTTACCCGCTTCCACGAACGACGAGGCCGATGAAAACAATAGTGGGGAACTCTTCACAGGCAAGGCAGAAAGTCCCTCACCGTCCGACACGATATCTCAGGTCGGTCGACTTGACTCTCCGAGGCTGAGATGGGGGGGGAGGACTGATGAAACTGGCCAGCGCGAGGGAGGCTTATATGGTTCGACGCAATGCAGTTGTCAGATGGGCCGAGCGTTGGTTTGCCTGTTGACACCGCACCGAGACCAGTTTGACAGTTCCGTTCGAGAAGGTACGAGAGTTGTGAGTGAGGATGAAAGAAGAAGAAAGCGTAGAATGTTCGAGAAGCGGGGGGGGGGAGTTGCCAATTTATATGCGACCTGGGTTCACCGGCGATATCACTCTAACAACGTGACATCTCGGCGCGCAACTTGTGTCCGGGTAAGTGAGCAAGTGAAGGTGGCAAAAATTAGGCTTGGCTCGAGGTGAACCGACACGATAGGCTAGGGTCGCAGCAGCGAGTGCGCGGAGGTCAAGGTGATATGAGCTCGGGGGTATTGACAGGTGACGCATATCCATGCTCTAGTAGAATGAGTCATCCATGCAAGATGTCTACATGGACGATGGGGAACAGGAAAGCCCGATATAGCCTGGCGTCGGCTTCCAGCTGGACGAGATTCAGCGTCTGCCTGGCGGGTCTTCGAGCGGGCTTTCGCCGAGCCTTAGCGATGTGCGACCTCCGGCGTCCTCGAGCGCGGCTGTCCTGGGTCGGATAGCCAGAGGTATGGCTTGAGAGAGGGAGACGGGAGACAGAAGATCCCGGCGGTCACCAAGCGTGCGAGTAGCCGTGGAGGGAGGCTTGCGTCTACGTGGAGCCTGGTCTGGATATCCTTCAGAGGGGAGAGACCATCGTGGGAGGCCTGACGGACAGCACGACGGAAACATCAAGGCACGAAAACCAGAGCATGCTAGATGTGTCGCGGTGGTATGTCCTGCTCCTCCCCATGTCAGACAAGCACCGCAGAAGGAGAAGCCGCCGAGACCATTGAAAGCGGACGTACGATGGTCAATGCAGCACCCACAAGGCGTAGCAGGAAGAGAGAGCCCGGGGTGCGCGCCGTCGCTCCGACGGAAATAAACGGCAGAACAATTCCAGAATCCGGTGTCGTCTCAGGCCAAGGGCGACGAGCGTCCCCGACGGCCGTCCTGCTCTTTTTTTCCCACGTTTGCCGCGCTGGCGAGGGGTGTGGACAACCGCAAACAGGGCCGGGAAGAAGTGCAACTGGCCAGAGTCAAGGCCAGGAGAAGATGGCGCCGGATGCGGAGATGTTCAGGTCGTCGGCGTCCAGGCCGACGGTCCAAAGCTCAGGCGAGCTCGTGGCTGCAGGCCCACGATGTTCAAGGGGGCCTGCAGCCGTCAAGACCATGTCCTCGGCCGTCTCGGCAAAGGGTAGAATCCTGAGCGAATAAACCCTTTTTTTCCGCCGGTGACGAGAGACACCTGCCAGTCGGTTGGGGTAGCCGGCTCCACGCACGGCCACGCTTGAGTCACACCCCCGTCCGGTGTCGTGGCAGCGTGCGACCCGTCACCGTCGGCAGCTCTAGATCGGGCCGACCGCAGGAGCCACAAGCACGTACTGTACGTATGTAGCCTACGGTTCCGCACAGTGGCACGACACAAGTCTGCGTGCACCTTCATGCATAGTCTACCTCGGGTCAGTCCGGAGGATCAATACATCATCACTTGCTGCTGTCGCTGTCACTCTGATTCTGTCGCATTACTTAAGAAGACGGCAGCTGATGGGTTGTACCGGTGTGCGCAGACTTGTGTCGTGACACTGCAACACGCTTGGCCAGGCTAACGTACCGAAACGGTCTTTACCGCCGGGAGTTGATTATGTAAACTGTAGCCGTTCACGCCGTTGTTCGGTCCCGTCTCTCTGAACGCCGAGAGAAGTCAGAGAAAGCAGGACGGTTGGCGGGGCAACAGACCTCGACGAAGTCGAATTCAAGCTAGTTGGAGATAAGCATGCGGTGGCATGGACCAAGGCACGTCGCAGGTCTGGCCTCCTATTGGGACGGTCGGTCGACGAGCTGCCGTACGTACGAGTACTCGTACGACGTAGAGTACGTGTTACTGTAGCTCGCTCTCACCGCCGATCACTTGGAGAGCTCCCGTGATCGCATGGGTACCCGGCGCCGACGTGCTCTGCTAGCTCGGTGTCGTCGGTGCCGTCCGACGCGGTGTAAGCCTCCTTTGACCATGAGTTGCGACGCTGCCGATTGGCTACGTTCGACTCTCGGAGGATGGACCGTTTCGTGCTCTGCTCGGCACTCGTCTCCCCCGCCTCTCCCGTCGCCACGGACCTCCGCTGCCTGTTTTCCGTCGCGACGGTGGTGGACGGTCTCTTCGTCCTGTATCGTTTCGGCAACGGCGCTTGTCGAGGCGTTGGTGCCGAGGGCGCCGGAGATTCCGAGGACGTGCACGAAGCGCGGTCGTGCTCTTCGGGCCTGGGTTCGTCGTCGTCGCCATCGTCTATCGACGCGCCTCCGTCATCACCGGCGGCGCCCTGACTGGCCTGTCTGGACCGCATGCTGAACGCGGCGTCGTCAGACGTCTCGTCCTGCGAGTCCGGGAGACCTTTCCGAAGGCCTCCGTTGCTCGCCATCATCAGCGCACATAGCTGTCGTCGTAGATCCTCTGCCTCTGCGAGCTCCTTCGACTTGGCCTCTCCTTGTCGCTCGAGTCTCCCAACCTGCGCGGTCCGGGTCAGTCGATGGCGCTGGAGGTCGGTGGTCGATGCGCAATCACACCTGCTTCTCGAGGGCCACGATCTTCGATCGTTGCCGCCTGGCTTCTAGCAGAGCGTCGTCCCGTGCCAGCTTTGCGGTCCCCTCCAGCCGGGCAATCTCAACCTGATGTGATTCTCGAAGACGAGCGGCCTAGATTACTTGGTGGGTTAGTACATTCATTCGTACCGGAGACCGAAGATATCCCCAGGCGGAGCATGCACGGACCTCCAGACCAGCCTCTTGAGCGGCCGTTAGCTGAGCCTCTTGCAGAGAGGTAACGTGTCGCCGCCAACGTTCGTTGTCCGCGTCGAGTTGGGCGCCAAGCATCCTGTTCTCGCTGCTTGACGCCTCCACCTGTTGGCGCTGGTTAGAAAAGGCACCCGTCCGATAGGCACGATCGACGTCGACGAACCTCGGTCTCGACCGTCTGCAGGTGCTGCCGGAGCTGCTGCACAGCCTCTTCAAGGCGGATCGTCCCTTCCTGCTGCTTCGTGATGGTGGTCTGTTGCTCTTCGGCGTTCCTTGCTCGGTCGAGCAGGCTGCTCTCCATATCCTTCATCTGCCGAAGGGCCATCGACTTCTCGCCGTTGGCGCTATCGAGCTCGTTGCGCACGTGCTCTAGCAGCTCGTCGCTGCTCCGCAATCTGGCTTGCAGTGCTTCCGCCATCTCGTCTTTGAGCGCCAGCAGCGCTACGTGCTCCAGCTCTCTTGCCTTATTGTTGTCCGTGGCAGAAACGAGTCTCGCCTGCAGGCTGCAGAGCTCTTCCTCCAGACGCTCTATCGTCCGTTGCCTTTCTCCGTCCGAGGAACGCATGCGGGCGGTCATATCGCTGGCCAGCTCATCTAGCCGCCGTCGTTCCGCTTCCGCATCGTCCAACCGTGTCCCGCGATCGACGGCTTCGGATTGCAGCCGGGCGATAAGCGATTGGGCTTGGTCGAGCTGCTCCGTAAGCGCCGCCGTTCTCGACAGCTCCTCGCGCCAAGGGGCTTCGGCGTGCTGGCATCGTTCATCTAGATCCCGGCAGATGCCCTCAAAGTGCCTGATGATGGCCTCGTCCTTCTGCGCCGACTCCCTGTAGAGCTCCGCGGCGAGCCGTGCCCTCCAATGAACGGTGACCTCGGCATCGTTCGGAGTGGAGGCTTGCTCCAACGGCGATAGGTGTTGGGCGCCAGGTGTGGGCTGATGTCGGACGGGCTCGTGCTTGGGTCCTGCGAACAGCGCGAGCGCTCGCTGCTTCTGGAGGAGCCTGATGACCACGCTCGTGTCCGGCGGCGACTCGTCTGCGGCCGCGTACAGCAGCACCTCGAGCAGAAAAGAACATATGGAGAAGGCGAGCTGACGCTGCGCCTCCGAAAATACGATAGGACAAACCTCAGACGCGTCGCAGTTCAGGTGGGATAAGTCTTCAGGAGTAAAGTCGATGAACGCATTCACCACTTTCAAAACTTCATCATATCGTAGTAGGTGTGCTAGAGACACCCGGGGCGGGACATTCTGCGTGGCGGTGGATAGCTCGTGCAGGACGTCCATCGCAAAACGATGGCTTTGCAGACACTTGGCGGTCGGCGAGGTATGCTGCGTGGATGTATTCAAGATCGCCAGGAAAAGGTCCTTGACGGCCATGGGGCTCGCTTGGCGCTTCAAAGACTTAGCTTTCGCAGCTGGTGGCACTGGCCGCAAGAGCTTACCGTGTATCCTTTGATAAGACGCTCTGAAACTCTTGCCGACTGCCAATGCATGGATGGAGCGTTAACATACGATGAGACGGCTCCCTCGAGTGCCGACACAATGTTGTCTGGGGGTTTCTTCTGGGCTGTGACGGCGAGGAGGAACTCAAGTGCCTACCCTCCGTAAGTCCTCATAGTCAAAGATTTCGCATTCGTGCTCTTACCTGCAATTGCAGCGGCACAGATAGTGTCGGCCTAAGTATCCTCTCGTACAGCTTCGCCATTGCTTTCGGGTTGCTCTCCACCCAGCTGGACTTGATCGCCAGGCTCACGGCGTCCGCGATTTCGGTGGCCAGCAAGATGTCGTCGACGGCGTCATCGGACGAGGGGGGGCCGTCGGCCGAGCAGGCCAGAATGACTTTCAAGACGACGAGCTGGACAGTCTTCGACGCTTTTTGACCATCGAAGAACTGTACTATGAGGTCATTGTTCGGTGAGCCGTGTTGCTGCTGGGATGGATGGCCAGACGCCGCGTCCCTTGGCTGTGAGTCCTGCGGGAGGAGTCTCTTCCGAGTTGCCATCAGCCTAGCAAGCACTCCTAGACATAGCAGATGCATAGACTGCGTTTCGGACTGCTTCAGCGCCCTCAGCAATTGCTGAAGAACGTCTTGGACCGCTTCTTCTGGTAGTTCTTCGAGGAGCGAAGCCTGTCGGCAACTGAGCAATGAATATAGCTGCCTGAAAGTGACGGCCGAAGGTGATTTGATGGCGGTGTTCGCCACGCTCGCAACGAAATCATGCATAGATCGAGGCACGGCCATCCCAGCCGGGAGGGCCTCTCTCAAGAGCGCTATACATGTCGACGATAGCTGGACTCGTCAACAGGGCTCTTATGGCGTGTAACAGCAGCCACGTGTACTGACCAAGCTTGAGCGGTGCGAAGATGAGCATACCCTGCTCAGCAAGTGTTCCAGCAAAGTTGGTTTCTGGCCTAGGATGGCATCCCTGATCCAGGGCGCTTGAGCTATATCTCGTATTAGAACCCTCGACAGCGCCGTGTGACGGAGTACCCGATGCCGGCTCACCAAGCTTCTCGAGTACCGGCAGCGCATGCTGGGACAGTTCAAGCCCTTCCACCACCGATTGGGCAAGTGCATCCAGATAGCAAGGACGACCCGTAGCCCACGTCTGGAGCAGCAAGCCCGTCGCATCTTTGAGACTGCCGGCCAGTGGCTGTCCAACATCCTTGTCAGTCAAGGTAACTCCAGTATCTCCATCCTGGCATGTTCTTCCAGCGGATGACCCAGGTTGAACGTGCCATAGGAGCCATAGCCACGATGCTTCCAGTACCGGAAAATGCACTGCAGTGAAAGTCCACAGCATATGAGAAGCGGACCTGTCGAAGGACAGATGTGCGTGATGGGCTCAAATCTGCGTTCATCCCACCTTTAAAGACACCGGATAGGGCGACTTGACCAGTTGTCTGATCTCGTCCGCAAAGCCCATGGTAGCAACTTGTGACCAAGGCCAGACCGAGAGAGCAGGTCGCGGAACAACAACGAAACCCGCGACTGCGATTCGCAATCGACACGACGGCAGCAACCGTAAACACGATTTGTTTACCCGTAGACGTTTGGGTGGCTTACTCGTACCCGACCGTGCCCGAGTACTTTGTCACAACCCTCGATGCCCCGTCATGCCGTCGTCTTACGGTACGCTAGAGCGTTACTGCCGCGTCACCGAGTCCCCGCAGCCTTCAGGATGTCGCGAAGAGATGAGTGATGGTGGCTACGTCGTAAGAAGAGATGTATGGCTTCGACGGTCGATCCGCGTCACGTCAAGCCCCGGGAGAGGGGTAGGAGGCGTGTTGACAGAGCATCGGCGTCGAGCGCGCAGAAGAATCTTTCAGAATATGCGAAACGACGGATTGTACGGAAGTACTACTATCGCGAGTCGTGCGTGCACACGGCAACGAGACTACGATTGTGATAGACCAGAGATAACTGACATGGTATTTGCATCACGTAATTACCCTACAGGAAGCACTGGCCCCTGTAAGGTTACACGTGGTTGCAACCCAGATGATTATTTGCAACAAGTGCAGATGTACGTACGTACTGTGCTCAACAAGGGAGCATCGACCGAAACCGACACGGTCATCCAGTTACGCTGTGGCCTGCCAGACACCCAGGTTTTCATTTGGACTGGGCGTTGCACGTCGGGGTCGATGCAAGGTTCGCCAGCGAAACTCGGAGCTCCGAACCAAGACGTCCTGGCATTCCCCTTGAGGATCATGGGCCGTTGGCGTCAAGCGTCTGCCACAGACGAGAGTAGAGACGGCCATATCTGTCGTTGTCAATACCGTATGCCTCGATCGTGCTCTGGACAGCGTTCTCGACAAGCTCTAGCATCGGCAGGAAGTTCACGCTAGTGGCGGGAGAGACTACCCCGTAGAAACCGTGGTCGTAGGACTGCGGATGAGATGTTCACTGAGCCTCGGTATCTCTACGAAAAGCTCCCTTCAATCAAGCGCGTGGCAGACTCACTTGGAGAACCCCCAGGAACTTGTACAGAAGGAAGGACACTCGTCGTCTGACGGCGTTGCTGAAATAAGGACAGGCCTTTTCTAAGTTCGACGCCATGTCCGTGGCTTGGCTCGCAAACTGCCAGCATGTCAGCTGCGTTCAGGCACTCATATCGGCAGCTATTGACTGACATGCTGTTCATATGCTCCCAGAAGATAGTCTGCCTCTTGGGCTTCATCAAACGGCTTATGCTCGGTGATGCGTCTCTCAGCTCCAGTCATGGTGAAGCGCAGCATCATGATCTGGACCATGACCAGCTGCGACGCGTCAAATAATGACGATAAAGCGCAGTTACGGATGCCGCACCTGCGCCGATTCGTCGACGTTCGAGGGGTCCGTTCCCTTTGCGATGTTCCCGATCGAGCTTGCTTGGCCTCCCAATCCAACAAGATCCTCACGCAATTTCGCCACAGAGGCACTCAACGTCGACGGATTGCCGGCGACAACCGGCAACACTGCGAGCAAGGCCATGAAGAATCGCATGACGACGAAATCGATTGTACTTGACTGCCTCTTGCTTTAGAAAACGGGTCGATACCTTAGGATCCGAACTAGAGGCTCCTAATCCCAGTTTTCCTGGAGACATTCCACTGCAGCGCAAAGAAAGCCTTCGGTGGGACGCCACCATCAGGCGCCGGTCAGCGAGCTTTCGGCTCGGCAGAATCATTGCGTTGCATAAGAAAATAAGCCGAGCTGGTCCACGACGGCACGTCACGGACTTGTTCTAGCTCTTGAACGGCCCTCCTCGCAACTTCCGAGGACCCAATCGGAAACGCCGACCGACCGAACCGAACGCACATCCAGTACCAACGTCAATGCCGCCTACCGCCCCCATGATCTTGAGGATGTGGGAATCCGCTTCCGTGTCGAGCCGCCTGACGAAGTCGAAGCCATGATCAATGACATTTTCAAAGCCAACGTCCTCGAACAACGCCAGGCGCAACCCCACGGCATAGCTCAGGCATTCCGCCAAGCCTGTCACGGGAACGTCAAGGCGCTAGCCTACGAAGATGATTTCCTCCTTCCACTTCTCACTGCCATCTCGATCTTGTGTGCTCCCAACCTCTGCGTTGCACAAAAGGGCATCTGGCGACAAGAGCTCAAGCCAGTGGACCGGCAGCAGTCGCAGTTCGATTTCAGCGTCTTTGCTAGTACGGAGTACTTCCGTACATAGCCACTGAATACTGTACGAGTAGTGGGAAGCTGGTGAGAGTTTACAGGCACGACGCAAGTCTGCGTACACCTTCATACATAATCTACCTCGGGTTAGTCCGGAGGATCAATACATCATCACTTGCTGCCGTCCCTGTAACTCTGATTCTGTCGCATTACTTAAGAAGACGGCAGCTGATAGTTTGTACCGGTGTACGCAGACTTGTGTCGTGACACTGTACGTGGCACCCATGACCTGGAACTACGGTAGCGGTGTCAAGTCAGGGGGCCTATGACTAAACAGCCCTCTGAGCGGAAAAACATTGCTCCGTAGGCGCACAAACGAGATTTCGCTTCCTAGCTAGAAAGATCGCGAGATTCATCTCTGAGATGGAGACGTACTAGGGAGTAATTGATTGTCTTGCTGCCCAAGGAAGTTGTCCATGCTCTGTAGGGGTGCCCCGTCACAGTTGAGTGTAGCCGTAGTCGGCTTGTCGTGTGTGGATATTTCTGGCCATTGAGTTGAGCGTCCTCTTTTCTCTGACTAAACTGGTTGCCAGTTTGAATCCGATCCACCCCACATTCTGCCACAAACACCCCAAAGGTTATCTAAGACGTACTTCTCACAAGATGTATGAAACCTTTTGAGACAGCTGGTTTTCTTATTTCCCCTAGGGGTTTGGGGGGTTTCCACAGTACGTACACTACAAACCACGAGGTGTACATTACGGTAAATGTGTGGGGTCCCAAGTCACAAGTCAAACTCCCGTGAGAAGATCTGCAAGCCTTAACAGCTGAATCAGTGTAAGAATCAAATCAAAAAAACTAAAAAATCACTGTCAACCCGTCGACAACCGATGTCCGGGGTCCACGGCAGAAGATCTCGCGGAGGTCTGCTCCCTCGGGCTATGTTACCACTGAATCCTCAACGGTCAATAATACCAACTCGGCCGGTCGGGATACCACTGGGCTCGAGCAGATGCCTCCTCCTCGTCCCGCTATCGTCAGCAAAACAAGGACTCAGGTAGGCTGCCTCCTCCGCCTGCAGTTTTGGGAAAAGACAGTAACAGCTCCCCAGTCAAGACGCCTCACCCCAACCTCACTGTGGGCATACAGTTCGAGGCGCTTCTTTCCGCTCTCGTGTCTCGGGATCTTGATGGGAGGAAGATATCTCAATCCAGTCGATTGGTTTAGAGTGAAATGGTACAGCACGAAACAGGCGGGCCGCTTGAGCCAGTGCTACTTCTGCTGCCTACCGTTGCAGCTGCCGATGTTGCCTTCCTGTTTCTCGTGGTCGAGGGGAAAGCCTACTCGACGGGCAAACAGATCTTCGAGGCCGAGAACCAAGCTGCGGTTACCTTGGCTTGTGCGCACAAAATACTGATCTGTCTGGATCGTATCGCCGGTCAACAGCAAACCCAGATTCACGTCCTCTTCTCCGTCTCCACGCAGGGCCCCGTCCACGAGCTTTGGGCCCACTGGACCGTCCTTCGATGGTCAACACGTATTCGAATCGAAGCTAAGGGGCAGCTGGAACACGTTCATATAGGATCGAGCAGAGAACTTTATCTTGAAGGTCCGCAGCATGTGCGCCTGGGGTACGGTACAGGGCTGTTCATGGAATCGGTGGTGGCAGCTTTACGGAAAGCAGCCATGTGGTCAGTGATTTGATTTGATTTTTGATTTGGTTCTTACACCGATTAAAGCTGTTAAGCCATGCAGAACTTCTCAAAAGGCTTTGTCTCTTGTAGACTTGAACTGGGCACCTCACGTATTTACTGTACACCCATGGGTTGTAGTGTACGTATGTACATACCGGTACTGTGGGAAAATCCCAAACCCTGTAGGGGAAATAGGAGAACCACGGTAATAAGTGTTTTTGATGGATTCTGGAGGCACAGCAGAAGGAGACGATGATGTTTGTTGTTGTTGTTGTTGTTGTTGTTGTTGTTGTTGTTGAAGAGAACTAGCTAGGGTTTCGGCGACTGCCCTAAATACATGGGGCAAGAGCAAACATGACGGTGCTTAGGGCTCCACACCCACAACGTCCAACAACGTCCAACAGTTTTGTGGATCTTGACAGATATTGAGTGAGCTATTTCTTAAAAGCTTTCATACATCTTGTGAGGAGTACGGTACATCTTAGATGACTTTTGGAGTGTTTGCGGCAGAATGGCAGAATGTGGGATGGGTCAGATTCAAACTGACAACCGGTTTAGTCAGACTCTCCGGGCCTGACACCACTAGCTCCAGGTCATGGGTGCCATGTGGTAGGAAACTCTCACCAGCTTCCCACTACACCATGCCGCCCCGCGGTCAGTGATAGAGACTCCCACCAGCTGTCATCTTTACCGGTACGGGCTGGGTCGCTCCCTACTTGATCCACAACCAAGTACGTACCGTACCGTAACCGATCACGTGGCGCTCAGTATCACCCAACGCTCCCTTGAGCGACCGAGGACCCCCTTGATAAAAAGTTGAATAACTCCGTGGATTCTTGTCGGAATAGTCTCAAGCTTGGATATCTAATAGAATAGCATATAGAGAAGAGAAATTAAGCAATAGAAGTCTAGTATACAAAGCGTGATGGCTTCCTCAAGACTCGGCCACGTGAATTCAGTCTTGGAGCCTCCTCCTCAGAGCTCCACTCATCTCCATCATCATCAACAGCAGGAGCTTCGTTGCTTGGTGGAGAAGATTCCTCGACAGTCTCTGATGGTTCCTGGACCTTCACATTTCCTTGTGCCTGCTTCTTGGCCTCCTTATTGGCTTTCACAATTGCAGCCTTTTTAGCCTTCTCTTCTCTGGCCACTTGACGAGCAATTTCTCGATTTGTCCGTTGCTCTTCCTTCTCCAATTGCTTCCGTGCACGTAGTTGTGCTACCTCCTCCTTCTTCCTATCCTTCTCCTCCTTTTTCTGCTCTTCTTCCTGCTCTTTTTTGCTATTTCTTGCAAGTGCAGCTTGGATTTTCGATGGAGTGAAGATCTGAGGCTTATTATCCTCCTCTCCAAGCAAATTAAGCCGCTTTCCTCGCTGTTTCTTCTTCTTCTCCATTAGTAAAGCCTCTGTTAGCTGCTCCACTGTAGCTTTGTTGAGATCTCGCTCTGTGATGACTTTTGCGAAGCCATCCCTGATCCGCTCAAGTCCTTCTGTAGAACCAGCTTTCTTCTGCATCTGAATTGCATAACGGAAAGATTTGAATGTGACAGGGGTCTTAGCATGGGTAGGGGCAGGTCTCTGAGGTGTATGAGAAGAGGGATCAAGAATATTAAGCACTTGAGAGGCATTAAGAGGGAAAATACCAGTAGCTTCAAAAGCTGACTGAATATTCTCAGTTGTGAAGCTTTTTTGCCAAGCAGAATAGAAGATAGGCCAGAAGATATGTTTTGTGATAGACATAATGCCTAAGCTATTACGCATCACAGCATCAAGCTCTTGGGAATAACGTTGTGCTAGGGGAGAGAACAGACCAACATCAAGAGGCTGTAATCAGTGTGTAGTATGAGGAGGCAGTACAAGAACAACAATACTATTTGGATGAGCATATTCAAGAAAAGAAAGATTAACATGACTTGAATGACCATCAACTATAAGAAGACGACGACGGCTTCGTCCTACCTGAGCTTCAGTACACCTGTTGAAGACTTTCTGTAGCTATTGAAGACCCAGATCATTATTTGTCCACCCTTTCTCAGAGACAGCAAAGTATGCCTCAGTGTCATTCAGATCTTGTACCCAGGTGTCAAGAAGGTCATGTGATTGACCTTGATAGATAAGAGTTGGAGGGATGTATGATCCAGTTGCTCGAACACAAGCAACTAGAGTCACAAACTCCTGACTCCCATCTTGGTTGATGCCTAGAATCTTGCCAGTTTTCCGTGCCTCCTTGTTGATGATACGTCGTGTGGCATGCCCCTGGCCAATAAGGAAGCCTTTCTCGTCGACGTTGTAGATGTTATCAGCCGTGATATGGTATTTCTCAATAGCGTCAGATAACTATGTAAGAATTAGCAAAGTTTTATGAACAACGTTAGGGATAGTGATACCAGCTGGTAAAAAGCCTTGATTTGAGCTATAGACTCTGCCCATTTGCGTTTCTTGTCTATAGGCTTTAGGTAGACACTTTCCAGAGTGTCCAAATGACGTTGAACAAACTGTCGAGTCCAGCACTTCCCAAGCGGTTTTCCAGCGATGTGTTCCGCTAGATCTCGGATGATCTGAGGGGTCATTGGCCATCCCCTAAGGCTTAGAGCACTGATACGCTCTACCAGTACTGATTCTTGGGCATCGGAAAGGGCTTTAATGACTGTCAAGTTGACTTCTTCTCGGGAGGTGCTTTTGCCCTGATGGCGACGAGAAAGGGCGTGGCGACCGACATTGTGCCTCGATGCAGTGGCTAAGTAGTTAATTCGATCCGCCAACTCAAGCTCAGCAAGTGCCTCACTCATTCGGTCTTCATAAGACTTCTCCATGGCGATAAAATAAAGAAGGCAGTCGAGGTGCAGAATCTCGGAATACTGAGCGTTGGGTGATACTGAGCGCCACGTGATCGGTTACGGTAACGTACTCCGTACATACGTAGGCAGCTTGCTATCCGAGAACTCGGAGTGCATACCGGTATCGCACACTGGGCCTATCATTCCCAGCAATGTACGGTATTCACAAGACAAGAGCTACCACGTGAGAATCATATCTTTTCTTCGCTAGCTTGGTTGATGTAGCAGACGGCCTACGAAGGGCAGCGGAAGCGTCTCAAAGCGTGGTAAGATAGATGGTGATCTGGCTAAGAGCTATCTAGCGAGCTACATACCGCAGGGGGTACGGGTCACGTGAACGTCACGTGGGACGGACAGATGGCACAGCTCCCATCATCATCTTGGATACAACTTGAAACATGCAGCCTACCACGGCTACTCAATGCTTTTGTCTGAGATCTTCAACGTGCGGCTATCGCGGGGGAACTTCTTCTGGCGCGCTATCGGCGGGCATCTGACACCTTGTCTCTGTGGGGAAAGACTGGATGGCTCATCACGTGACAAGAATGAAAGTGCCCCTGTACATACGTACGACCACCCCGCAGATGGCATTTTCATCTAATCACCGGGGTACAGTCTCATCAGGGTGGACTGCTTCTAATCCATTGACCACAAAGATGCCGGGGCACGCGTCTCTCGTCCCTTCTCTTCCCGACCTCATTCAGACCGCCGTGGCGTCCAACACATCATGATGTAGTGGACGGTGACGAAAATAGATGCGGACACGGCCCAGTCCGAGTTCGCTCGTACGAGGTCTCTCGTACGTTTCGTACCCTCCTACAATGCGGGGTGCAGCTCCCTCTCCGACCCCGCACGCGCCCCGCGCACCGCCAACGGTGACACGATTCCCATCTCTTCTTGGGCTGTTTGGCCGGAGTCAGTATGTCATCGCACGACACCTCTCGCCTTCATCTATACAGTGGCGATCCTCCCGTCATCAATGGGTTTGATGGTGTGGATAGATACGGATGTACCAGGCGTACGGTACTTCGTACGTAGTATCGTACGTGGTACTATGAACATCTGCGATGACACCTCAGCAGGCGTGGTTCCCTCTCGATAGAAAGTGGTTCGTAGAATCGGGTTCGATTCCAATCCTGTGCCCATGTGATGCGACACCCTGGTTATCCGCTACTTCAGCCCGAGTGGGTTTGGCGTTCGGATTGACGAAATCGATGTTGTTCGATCCAGCTTGCACTGCACCTGAATCAAATGCGGTAGGCGCCAAGTTGGGGCTAATCCGTCTGTGGCAGCATTGGCTGCTGCCATCTGACTACCGGTACGTTACGTACCGCATAGACTGTCGTGGCTCCTGGAAGGACCCTGACTGGAAGGACCCTGACGGTGCAGCCGCCAGGCCAATCCAACAATCCTACTACGGGACGTATCTCTAGAACTAAAGATACGGTACGTTCTTGCGGAGAGGCTACAGGCCGGAGGAGCACATGCCGCAACCTCATCGGCGTTGCTGGCGTTGGGGTCTGGGAATGCTCGACGCCGCATGCAGCGTTTGGACGCAAAGAAAAGGCAAGCCTAGCCGGACAGGGAGGCGGGCGGCCCCCAGCCAGTACGTTACGTACGTAACGTACATGCGCACTGCTTTTCGGATGGCAGCAGCGGCCTTCGGATACTCGTACGCCGGAGAAAGAGAGCCTACGAGTACGGAGCGCACTTGGAAGAGCCCAGAAGGCGCCGTGCTCATCCAGACCAGAAAGGGACGAAGCAACTGCGCCACCGGCGAAGGCCAAGCCAGAAACAAGCCTTGCGCTTGCGTACCCGTTGCCGCTTCCTTGCACCCTCCGGAGGGTGCCGAGCAGTCCAACACAAAATCACAGACATCCACACAACGATGGAGTCATCAGTCTGAATTTGGGCAGAGGATAGAGAATCAATGGCACAGGCATGTCATCCACAACTCTTTGCTCTAGATTGCTCTAGATTGCCTATGATCACATCTGACGGCACGGTAGGAGATGAGATGGTTGCGCTACAGCCTCCAAAACACTGATCAAGGGCTTCCTGGACACACTTCTTGATTTTACCATGCCTTCCCGACTGTCTTTGATGTCCTAAGCAGGAGATATAGAGGATCTCCGGAGTATAGGGCAAAAAATGATTTGCGTTGGACTGCCCGGCCCTCTCCGAAGGAGGGTGCGAAGAAGCGGCATGGGTACGTAGCCCCCCCACCATCTCCGGTCCCGCCCGTCGGGAGCGAAGTGTCACTCGGCACGAGATGCCTTCGGTGCAGGCGGTGCAGCCAACACGTACCACTGACAGTCATACGTCTGTACCCAAGCACAGGACTGCATCCAGAAGGAAAAAGGGGACCACGAGGCTATGCCGTCACGGGCTGCGGCCGGCGTGCCCTCGGTCCCGGCAGGGCTGGATGCGAAAGGACAAGGGGAGGAAGGGACGGAGAGAGGGCGCGGCCTACGGTACGTACGTTCCGCAAACTTGGTCGGGAAGAGCCCTCCACATCGCCGCAGCTCCTCGGACATCCGTTACTGTCGGGTGTAGAGTTTCTTGCCGCTGTCAGGTCGGCCCCAGCGTCCTACGATATAAAAGCATCCGGCCCCTCTGGCCATCTGTCGAGGCAAGGGGCGGATTCGAATGTCGACCGAAACATAAGCGGTGGACGTGCATGCTCTTCGGGCCGAACTGACGTACGAGCGCAGGGTGAAGGAGAGTCTCCGAGAGCCACGTTACCGGCTGTCTCCTGGACTCGTCCCGTCGTCGCTGCGTTGGATGGCCTTGACTCCTGCGGCGTCGACGAAAGGACAGGTGGGAGAACGATGGCTGCACCGAGTCGGTGTTCGGTGGGAGGGGCGGCTTGTTCACTCGCTTCGCGCGTGCGATGCCGATCTTGTGCGCTGGTGCGACCTCGTATCGGCCCGCCGCTGCTCCTCCCGTCGTCGTGCCGGACGTTCACGTCTCGAGCGGCCTCGGGACCGATGCCGTCGTCGACGGGGCACCGGCCGTCGTCGTCCTGGCTGGTGCCGAGCATGCTGGCCCTGGGGGTCATCGCCGGCGCGGTGGGAGCGTGGCGCTGGTGCGGGCTGGACCTGGAGCCGAGGCGCGTCGGCCGATCGGCGGGCGGTCCGCCAAGATATGGAACGGTCAAGATGATGCAGCAGGTACGTATGCGCTAGATCGACCTGCTCCGACCCTCACGTGCGAGAGAAGGCTCCCTTCTGATCCGGCCGCGTTTGCAAGGCCGTCGCCGAGATCCGACGGACCGTCTCGGGCGCAACCGTCAGCACCGACGACGAAGATCTTCTCGCCCACGGATACTCGGAGTGGTCGACCGTCAACTCCGACAGGCTTCCCATCGCCGTCGCCTATCCCAGCTCGACCGAAGAGGTCTCGCAGATCGCCAAGATCTGTCACAAGTACCGCGTCCCGATGAGTATGAACGCTGGCCCAGGCGCTCCCTCCTCGTCCCTCTTCGCTCCCCAAGAGCGCTCGAGCTGACGCCGTCGGCCCGCAGTCCCTTACTCCGGTGGCTCCAGCCTCGAAGGGAACTTTTCCGCCCCCCACGGAGGTATGAGCATTGATTTCGCTTATATGGACAAGGTCGTCCGGTTTCATGATGCCGAGTGCGTATGGCCCTTTTGCGCACCGTCAAGCCCGTGCTTCCCGTCCGGGTCGATGAGATGCCATCGTGAGGAGTCCTGCGCCTAGGCAGGCTAAGATGTGTCGTGCCGGACAGTATGGACATCGTCGTCCAGCCCGCGGTGTCGTGGATGGAGCTCAATGACAAGCTGACCGAATCCGGCCTGTTCTTCCCCGTCGACCCGGGCCCATCGGTAGGCGACCGCAATCTCATCTCTGCCGGCCTCGCATCCGGGCCTAGGCCTCGGCACCGAACTGCGCTCTCTCTCTGACCGTTTTGGTAGGCCAAGATTGGTGGGATGGTTGGGACCAACTGTAGGTACTGTGAAGCCGTCGTCCTCGCCGTCTGCCTTCGGCTCCTCTTGCCGCCGCCGCCCTTTCCACGAGCGAGTTTCTAAGGTAGTGCCGGTCAAAACAACACAGTGGCACGAATGCCGTCCGATACGGAACCATGAAGGACTGGGTTCTGAACCTGACCGTTGTGCTCGCCGACGGCAGCGTCATCAAGACTCGACAGAGACCCCGGTACGGCCTCCGTATTTGCTCGTCCTCCCGCATCCTCCTGCATCCGAGAAGCCGTCCTCATCCGTCCGCTGCGCCGTAGGAAGTCCTCCGCCGGCTACAACCTTACCGCTCTGTTCGTTGGATCCGAAGGCACTCTCGGCATAGTGACGGAGATCACACTGAAACTTGCCGTGGTGCCGCAAGAGACCAGCGTCGCCGTCGTCACTTTTCCCAGCGTTCGCGCTGCCGCCTCGGCGGCGTCGCAGGTGATCCGTGCAGGCGTGCCGGTCGGCGCGGTCGAGCTCATGGACGAGGTCGCGATGCAGGTCGTCAACAGATCCGGGACCACGTCGAGGAAGTGGAAGGAAGTGCCGACGCTCTTCTTCAAGTGAGGTCCCCCCCCCCCCCCCCCCCACCCGCCAATCTCGGGGGTCCGCAGAGCGCGCCTCCGGCCGTCTCGGATCCGTGACCATCTTAGGACAGCCCGCTGACGGGAGATCCGTTCGTCGCTGTAGGTTCTCCGGCACCACGGCAGGCGTAAGCTCCTCCATCACATCGTCTTCGAAGCCGCGACAGAGAGTGCCGTCGTACGACTGGGATACTGCTGGCTGATCAATCTTCGGGGGCAGGTGGAGGAAAGCATCGGCCTTGTCAAAGTCATTGCGAAGCGCCATGGAGCTGGGGACTTTGAGTTCGCCAGGGATGCTCGCGAGCGCCAGAAGCTGTGGTCTGCACGGAAGGAGCTCTTCTGGAGTACCTTGGCACTGCGGACGAAGAACTCGGACGTCTGGTCCACCGATGTGGCCGTGCCGCTATCGAGGCTGTCCGATATCATTGGCAAGTGCAGTCCGCCGCCTTCTCCCGCCGTCTCTCCTTCCTCCTCGACGGTTCTGACTCTCGAATGTATTCCAAAGAGATCTCGAAGAAGGAGATGGACGAACTCGGCCTCTTTGCGATCATCCTCGGCCATGTCGGTGACGGCAATTTCCACGAGAGCATTCTCTACGACACTACCGATCGGGACGAGAAGGAGCGGGTCCGTAGATGTGTTCGTGACATGGTCCACCGAGCCATATCGATGGAAGGCACATGTACCGTACGCAACCAGCTTACCCCACTCGCCTCTCCACGCCTAGTCTGCCAAGCGGCTACAGGTCGTTGCCAGGCTAATCCGTCTGGTCTAGGGTGAGCATGGTATCGGTCTCGGGAAGAAGCCTTACCTAGTGAAGGAGCTAGGTCTCGATACAATTGGAGTGATGCAGAGCATCAAAGGTGCTCTCGATCCATACTGGCTTATGAACCCCGGCAAGATCATCGACGCTTCTACAACGTGAGAAAGCAACCGGTTCGCAAGAGCAAGGTTAGCCTACGTTGGAGGCACAACGTCGGCAAATCATACACCGGGGCATGAGCAGCCGACCTCTGTCGGTCCGACCCTTGTCATTATGCAGTCCTGGATCGACTGTCAAGAGATGCTCGATCGGTTCTTCGTGTTACGATACACGCGATAGGGGACCTTCATCCGCAGTCGCAGTCGCAGTCGCTCGTCGTGGGGCTGGACAAGAGGTTCACATAGCACTTCCGCAATAGACAATCAATTACGAGTACTCTACGGAAGTACATCGCATCTCGATTGATTGATATGTCAACCACCACCAATTTTCGTCCCGATAGATCCGCAATTTATTTTCACAATCACATCGGATGGGGGTACAGGTACTACTACGTATCACCACTACATAGGTAAGCTTGAATCCGTCGGGATGTCGTAGCAGGAACTGACAGAGACACAAAGCATCATCATCCTTGTCGCTTCCCGCCTCGTCCGATGAATCGGCTTGAGGCAACCAAGCCGTCGCGCGCATTCCGCGCCGCGGCGCTCGGGGCTCGTACGACGGCGGATGCGCCAGCGTCGCAATCACTCTCAGTGAATCCCGATAGGCTTCTTGCGTTGTGAGTGGTCGGTCTTGCGAAGGTCTTTCAGCTGATCTGCCGGACCGGTGAGAAGCATATCAATGTCAACCGGCACAGACGAGTCGAGCGCTCGCTTGTCCTCATTCCCGGTCACATTTCTGGAAGGAACAAGATGGGTGCCCTGCAGACTTTGGTCTCACGTCGTACTGCCCTACGTATGTACAAGTACTGGAATGGCGGCAGGACCCTGAACTTCCGGTTTGGATTCCGGTTCCCCGCCCTAGCCGCGGACGCAGACGCAGGCGCAGACGCAGCTTCAACCCCTGCAACGGCGACAAGGACAAGATTTTTGCTCTCTCTCCTCTCTGCGAATTGGATCAATGGAGTAAGCCGTGCAGTTCCATCTTCCGCTGCCTCTTGCCGCAGGACTCCATCGCAAATGACAACGAGCAGACCACGTGCTGATCCTCCCATGTTGGACCCTGGCCGAGTATCGTTAGGGCTCGCTGCGGGTTCAGACTACCCTAGAATTCTGGGAAAGAGCGCTGGACGGGCAACCTCAATCACATATTCATTCGGGTCAAGTCGTCCAAGCTCAGACAACGTGGCGGTGGCAAAGGTCTTGGTCAACGACGGTCATGCAGGGAGAGCGGATGGTTGGATCGACGCGAGGCACACCAGCGCTAAGACCATGAAGGTGACGGTGGCGGTGACTAGCGATCCTACCTCTGGTCTGCTCGGAAGTCACTACAGCAGCCTCGGCGCAATGCAATCAGACTGGGCCCTAGAGTCCCAGCTTTTGCGGTGTCGACCCAAGTATATATACAAACGTCGAATGCTTCGCACTTTCCGCGGATCATAACGCTCAGTGCTAACAACCAGCCCGAAGACAATCAATCGTCTGCCACAGCTGCGTCTGTCGTCAAGATGGCAGATTTACTTCAATTCACCACGCCAAGCCCGGCAGAGACCGAGGAGGAGGATGGGGAGGGGGAGGGGATGGCGAAGCAGTCTTCCCGAGCAAAGCCGGCGTGGACCGATGATGAGATTGACGACTTGCTGCTTGGAGTCGAAACATATGGCGCGGATAACTGGAGGCTGATCCTGGAGGATCCAAACTTCACGTTCGACCAACGGGAGGTTGCCGACCTGAAATATCAGTAAGTAGCCGTCGGACCGGTGAAGCTGCGCTTTCCCGACGGTGCCGTTTGCAAGCGAAGGTCCATCGTTGACAAGCACGAGCACCAGGTTTCGCAAGACGCTCGAAGGACCACTTCCCACCCCTTCGCATGCCATTGCCCTGCGCCAGACTATCAAATACGCCAACGTCTCGGCGGCAACCGGCTGGTGGGACGACGTCG